>WHYT01017678.1:540345-560178 GCA_009806455.1 Tetrax tetrax
GCTTTTTGTCACTGTGCTTGAACAGAAGAGGCTTGATTGTACAAAACGCTGACCCTGCCCAACCCTTTTTGTCATATGTCCATGGGGACTGGGAAAGCAAAGATGATCCCAGGTCCATTCACACAGCAGGACTGGTCACCTACCCTGAATCTGGTTCAAATAAATGGTGGAGGGCTACCAACCTTGCTCACATTATCCAGTGCCTTGCCCAGCAGGTCGTTCTTCTTCAGCTTGTTTCTTTCCAGCACATCTAGCATGTTCACCACTGCATCAATCTTGGAGCTAATGCTGTTTATGGACTGTTCCAGCTGCAGCACACGTTGCAGGAGGCTGAGGAAGACATGGAGAGCATTGACAATCTTTTTCTTGTGATGACCAGCAGGATTTGCAGCAGAAATCTTATGGACAACAGGCCAGACCTCAGACAGGAGTGAATGCTCCATACTGAAGACATAATGCCCTGCTACACTGTTTCCATCTGTAATCAGTGATTCTGCTTAGGATGGATCCCATCCAGTCTGGATCACAATGTAATCCCATTACTAAATATTGCATCTGCCTCTCCTTTGAGGCAGGTCTATGTGGGTTGCTCAGTGTTTCTCAGTAACAGAATCAGGATCTCCTGATTCTCTGTGCGATACTTATCCTATACTCCTCCAATGGAAGAAACAGCCAAGTGTTATTCTCAGACCTGGAGGATGAAGGCCAACTAGGCTATAAATTAAGGATATTTATTCTCACAGGACCTTCTGTAAAGGTATCAGCTTCCCCTCGCCCAATTATCTGGGCTACCTTCTGACCTGAAACATGACAGCACGTTGCCTGTGGCCAGCTGCAGAGGTTATTCAAGAGGCAGAAAGCAAAATTTCTTAACCCAGTCTTTTACAGGAACAAGCAATCTGTATTACAAGAACTGTCCCAGTTCTCTCTTGACCTGCTCATTTACATGTGTGTAAGATAAAAAGGGAGAAAATCTTACTGAAACCGCCCAGCACCAGTGTAAACAGTTACATCAGGGAAGGAAGCAGCAGGGAATCAGACCCCTCATGTGCAGAGGGGTTAAACTACTGCCAGCACAAACATACACTTGGAACTCTTCTTTGGAGACCCAGCTGGCCTTATTGGCATGGTTATTCCTTGTTTCCACATAGGTCAGATTCTCATCCAGGCTGTTGTCACCATAGGATTTCCCCAAATTTTCAATCTCTGTATTCAGAGCAACCTAGAAGACAGATAAAGAAACTCCTGCAAAGCTGTATACTAACTCTGTGTCAGCTTCGCTGTGTATAACAGCTTCACAGGTAGTGATAGACTCAGCTGCCATCCAGGCAGGAGTTGGAGCTGTATTTGAGTTGTCTGTTTAGTTTATACCACAAACCCAAAGACTCCCGAGGCCAGTTTGGAGTGATCTCTACCAAACAAAGGGTTTCTTTCCTTGCCCTTTTTTTTTTACCCTTTTCGCCTCTAGGTCATGCTTCATCTGCTGTTGCTCCTCTTCATCAAGGATGTGGTTGCCATCTTTGTCGAACCTGGAGAAGGCTGCTGTGATCTCATGGTCTGCATGGCCCAGTCTGCAAAATAATAGAAAGAGAAAGCTCAAGGCACTGAATTACACTCTGTTAGGCTCTAACAGCATGGGAGCACACCTTTTGAAATCAGTGTATTGTTTTCTCCTGCCAGTGACAAATCTAAACATCTCAAATGAGAAAGGGATATCAACACAAATCCACTTAGAACAGGAGATTCAACATGTGAGGAAAGATTATAACTATTTTTCTGAGTCTTACGTTGCCCAGATTGCCCAGTTAACTGCTCTCCCAGTCTTGAAAACCAGATAATTTAAACTAACTGTATGACCAAGAGAAAGGAATAAATGGGCAACCCTCAACCCGATTCACTTACTCCTTCAAGCTGTTCTTGAAGTCTTCAAAGTCCAGTTCTTTTGTTCCATTCTGCAATGCTTTCTGCACATCGGAAATCCGCTCCTTCTTCAACTTCAGCCTCATGAGTGCCCGGTTGTAGCTCTGTTACAAAAAGGTGCAAACGGAATCATGCAGGCAGAACAGTGAAAAATAGGACAGAGTGGACAGTGTAATACAGGTGAGCAGATGCAAAGTAACACAGGGAGATTTTAAGCTTTCCAAAAGCAAAAATACAACACTGCTGAATGAGCCCCATCTCTAAACTAGGATCATGCCTTCAGAGCAACACCAACGTGGTAGCCGGGGTGTCCTTTACAAAGCTTGCTCTCTTGTTTTCTCCTCCTGACTCCCTTTGTCTGAGCTCCCAGTCATCTGCTGTTCAAGATAATGTCTTAAATACCATTCTTCGCAGAATATTGGTCCCACAGCACAGAGCTGTGAACTTTCAGGACCTTTTCTGGAATTTGCCCATAGAAAACCCAGACGTAACCCTCTAGATATGCACCAGTGTAACATGCTCAGCTTAGCAAAACAGGACCTGCCATTTTATTGATCAAAGTGCAGTCTATCAAGGACTGAAAGAGCTTTGTCTAGAGACTGTCCTGGGAAAAAAAGTCTCTCAGAAACACCACCAGCATGCTCAGTTAGCAGGATTCCCCCAACCCCTGTTTTCTCATCTTCCCATTTTCACAGGATCTGGGTGTTTGGCTTATCCCAGAAAGGAAATGTGACTCCTATGACCACCAAGAAGGTAGATCTGAAGTTACTAACCACTGGTTTTCTCTATTAAATTCCATGTATGTCAGTGACTTCCAGAAAAATGCTTCAGGATTTAGCTAGAAAGTAGCATAGCTTTTACTATTCATCACCTGCTTCAAGATGTCTGAGAGCTGCAGTTCATCCTTCTGGCTTGAAAGCTCCTCCTTGACTTCTGAGTAGGTGTCATTGATGATGGCCAGAAACATGTTCTAGAAAAAGTGGAAGAAAAGAAATGAATAAGCATGAGGTACCTTTCTTGCTTCAGCAGCTGAAGCAGCAAGAGACAGGCATAGCTGTGCAGTGTTTAGTTAAACAAGGAACTTTTTCCACATGGGGTATCCCTTGGGCAAATTAAAGTGGGTGAAGGGAAGGCCCACTTCAGCTGCACAGTGCTTTCTCACTGAGGAGGAGGTACTTGCAGTTAAAGCAGTGGCCAAAGGTACATTTGTTCTCAGCTCAAGTACCATCTTTGGTAGCCTCTCCTGAAAGATACGTTACATTTGGATTCCTAGCACTGGGTACTTAACCTGGTCATTAGGAGCATCCCTCTGCACCATTACCTAGGAAGCTGGAGACTGTCCGCTGTGCTTTGTTCACCACCTGCTACTGAAGAGCTGAACTGAGCCACTTGAATTCAGCTACCACATTAGCGGTACTCCCAGTCAGTTTTAGTCTTCACCTTAAAGGATGTGTATATGGCCCTTAATCACCCACTGCAATGACATGCTCTTCGTCTACTTTGGTCTATTTGCACTGCAAAGCTATTGTAATAGAACCTTCCTTTCTCTCTAAGCATTGCACTGCACCTAACTTGGGGATTATGGGGAAGGGTCTCTCAAATACTGCTGTCAATACAGGGGCAAGGAGGGCTTTCCTGCTTACCAGGAGCACAAAGAAAACAAAGAACACGTAGGTGACGAAGTAAATAGGCCCAAGGACCCTGTTGGCATTGTCTATGGAATTGTAGTCAAAATCACCGAGAATGATCCGGAACTGCGTGAAGCTGGAGGAGAGGAAAAGCGCAAGGTCACACAAAGGCACATCCATTTATCTTACCTCCTCAGACAGTCCCGAGGTGAATCCTGAACCTGGCCGCAGCCCAGACGGTCACAGGCCAGAGCAGGGACTAAGTCACTCAGTCTGACTGGTGTGTTAAATGTACCCGTAGTATTTCAGGGGTGAATGGAGCTGATCTGGTTAGAGCGAGACCTAGCTGCGAAGTAAAAAATAGTTTCCACACGAATTTCTGGTTGTCCAAAGTGTGTTTTGGTCTAAACAGGAGTTAAAAACAAAAACATGAATTTTCCCTTATAAAGGCATTTGGCTCACTGAAGCCTTCACTGGCAAGATCGTTCCTGAGACCCTGGAGAGGATGTTAGTACTGGACAGTGCTCTTCTTTTGCAATTCATAGCCCCTAAAATGACGCTAATCTAAGTCTATTGATCAGAAGTTTGCTTATCTCAGTTATCTCTTGTAGACCTCCTAAAAGCAGGACCAGAATGCCAGAGGTCTATGGAATACAGGCTGAAAACTGCTGCTCTAACAGGTACCTGTTAGGCTTAACATCACACATTGCCTAAGCAGGCCCATCGACTGAAGGGCTGTCTGAGATTGGAGATTTTAACTCATTTCCCCAGCATCCCTCTTCTGTGGGTGTTTATCCACCCACTGGTAATCCCCCATCTCAGGTATCTTGACACATTATCTGTGGGACTTCTCTGGAAATTGATCAGTGAAAAGACCCTTGTAAAAAAAGTATCCTCTAATTAAAAAAAATGAAAGAAAGGAAAGGGGGAAAAAAAAAAAAAAAGACAGAAAGGCAGACAGAAAAATGGACACAGACTGTGAAGCCATGTGCAGGGAAAAGGATCTTGAGAGCCCAGAGCCTGAAAATCCTGTATGAGAAATGCAAAGCTCCACTTCTAATTCCTTGCATTTGGATTATTTAGGGAGCTGAGAAAGTTTTCCAGGTTTAAGGAAGAGGAATATGGCATTGCTTCCTCTTCTTTGGTTTAAATTGTCCCAATTCCATGATATTGAAATGTCTCCTTCTGGTAAGAAATTATTTTTATCTCTTTTGCTTTGAATGTGTCTACTTAATCTTATTCAGACTATTATACAGCGTATTTTAGAAATTTTCATGCTGAATTTGTATTAAAATTAGAATATCATATGACTACCAACTTTCAGAAATGAAGTAGAGCTGCTATCTTATCAAAATCAGATATATTTATAAATAATATAAATATGAAGCTCCTGACTTTTTCATTTCAGTGTTAAAGGTTCCATCTTGAAAAGATAAATGCATTACTTACGCTTTTCCCTGTGAAAACTCTGTAGCAACAAACGGTATTAATTCAAACAAACATTTGGAAGGAAAGTGCACTATCTGATGAAAAATAGAAAAGTTTTCATGCAGCTGCTGTGCAGACACTGAAATGATGTGATCAGTAAGTGTATTTGGAAGCCAGAGAACTTAAAAATTCTGGAGCTTCTATCTGGGCTTCTTCCTTATTAAAAATACAAAACCAAACAAACAATAACCCAACCAAATAAACAAAACACTATACTCTGAGCCTACCTCAGAACACTTATTTTGAGCTATTTAGTTCTTACTGCCAGAATTATAGAAAAGTTTAACCTAACTAACTAACCTAATGCCATCTGCTGGTGTAAAAAAGGACAAGTTTGCCAAAGTTCCAGTGACAGTCAGGCCTACCACGTAGAACGACTGTCAGACAGACAGTCATTCTACCACCTTTACGAACCCACAGCAGGTGAGAAGGTGACAGAAGGTCCTGCAGAACAGAAACTGAATTATCAACTGAGCTGTGATGCTTTTCTGCAGAAAGATGTTAAACCACTCTGCATGTTGAGTACCCTTGGCATGCCTAACCACTCCACATCAAGGAAAAGCTCTTTAGGCTTCAGCAGACTGAAACTTCTCACTTAACACTCCCATGAAAAGGCTGGGCTTTCCTTTGAATTGTAGAACTGCAAGGAGTCTCAAAGTCTGGTAGGATCAGCTACTCGCATCCCTACTGATAAACACCAGACAACCAGAAATCTGTCTGTAATACTCAATTTTCTAGCTGCATTCTTTTGTCCCTGAAGATGTCACAGCTGGAGGTTAATGTTGACATATTAACCATTATGGCTTTATTACAATGACATAGAACAACTGTCTGATTGATATTCAGATTTGCAATTGGGGATAGGTTGGAAAGTAGTTAAAATTATTTTGATGAAATGATGGAAGCGTTGTTCTGACTTACACACTTACATGCACTTAACAAAGGTACTGAAGTTTTCCACTTGTGTCCCAAAAAGAAGGTAACCCAGCTGGGCATAGGCAAAGAAGACAATGAAGAACATAATGGCAAAGCCCAGGATGTCCTTGGCACAACGTGCCAGCGTTGAGGAGAGCTGGGTCATTGTTTTGTTAAAGCTAATATACTTGAATATCTGCAAGAAGAAAGAATGAGGACAAAGTTAGGTCAAACCATCAGCTAGGTCAGTCTCTCTCATATACACACATGCTTACTAAGTCAAGAGGTTCACTATAGTACCAAAGCACCGAGAAAACAACCAGGCTAGAGGAACAGCGGCTTGGTGCTCAGGACGTTTGTCCCTGGTGTGCCACCATCTTTGTGTGGGATCTTAAACATATGACTTTGTTCTCTGTGTCAAAGGAAAATATAAAGAGGGGCTTCTATAGGGACAAATGTCTTGAGGCTAATGAGGAGCCCTGAGTACTGTGCGGCTTTTCAGCATGCCAAGATGCTTTGCTTGAAATGCAAAGTCCATGCCAACAGCTGAGTCACTTTCAGTTGTGGGTGGCCATCGTGAAAGGAAAACACGGTTTGCCAAATTATCCTCCAAAATACTAAAATAGTACAGGATGAACAAAATTACATTGTACTCAGCATTTTCTAAAACCACTATTACGCCACAACGTCTGAGCTCATCTCCCTGTCTGTTATCTCCAAATAACTGGTCTCAGAATGCAGGGCAAAAAGTTTTCTGGATTTACAGCAAAACAGAGCACATGACTTTGAGGAAAACCTTTCTCTGTTATGTAGCTGTTACCCTCATTCACCCAGAGGAATGGAAAAGTCAACCTCTAAACTATCTAGAGGAAGAGATCTGAGATTGGAGGCCTGGCACCACCCAGACCTCTTACAGTACCTTGATCCAGGCAAAGAATAAGTTAACTGCATTCATGTTGTTGTACTGTGTCTGCCAGAATGCCAGGAACTCAAAATCCGCGTAGGTGTCAGGGTGTTTCAACAACTCTCCCAACAATCTGTTCACCTCGATGGTGCGAAATATGTGAAACCCAATAGCGATGATGGAGAGCTGTGAAGAGAAAGAGTCGTCAGTCGCTGCTGTGCTTATGCTTTCTGCAGAAATTAAAGTGCCACTGAATTCCTTGGTATCACACTTCACAACTGCATTCTAGTGGTAGGGGTTGGAAATAAGGTCTTGTCTTATCTGGACCAGTTTCCTCATTCCTTCATTTGTTTTGGCTCTTATACCTGTCTGCCATTGTTCCCGCTAAAAAAGTGTCCAAGGATCCTCACCAGAATGACGACCACATCCAGGATGTTCCAGATGCTGGTGAAGTACTGAAGCTTGTGGATATGCAGCTCCAAAATCTCCTCCACCACATAGTAGAAGATGAAGACACAGAAGACAATTTCACAGGCAACGATGAAGAAGTCCCATGTGCTGACGTATCGTATAAGCTTGACTGTCCGGATTTGCCAGGATGGAATGGCACCACCAGTGGCTGGAAACTCAACCACTAACCTTGAAGGGAACAAGAAAACTCTGATCATTACAAACAAGGGGAGGGAGGCTCTTAGATAATTTTGAGAGGTATCAAACCTGAGCATGAGCTATCTATCAAACCATGAGTGGAAGAGTTGTGCATGTGTTTATGCAGCCTTATCTCTGCTACTTCACTGCCCATGATAGGAAAAGGTGAAAGGTGAAGAGAAGTGTGACTGGTTATGTCAGAAGACCAAGTCTTCTTACTAATCTATGCAATATCTACTGACACTACTCAGTCCTACTCCCCTGGTGGACCATATTAAAATATTTGCATTTTATGAAACTGTGGCATTAAGGAAGAAGCAAGAGGCAAAAGAATATTCAGTGAGGCTCAGCTTACCTCAGAACGCAGAACAGATTGATATTTGCATTATACACAGAAAAATCAATGAAGACAACTCGTGTTCCCCGATCCAGCCACAACTTCTCCTTCAAGACTCGCAGGGCTTCAGCACTCTCTTCTCTGGTCAGCTGGAGATCTATATAGTATCCTCCCCCACTGTAACTGGTTAGTCTTCCCCAGTGAGATGAGCCACCCAGCTCCTGCTCAGAATGGTACCTCCACCTGCAACAGACAAGGCATAAGAAAAGGCGTCACCATCCCAGGCTCAGATATGACCTTGTAGCCAGGAGAAAGTAGATTATTTCTTTAATGGACAGAGCAGTTTTTAATTAAAGATTTGGCACTTAATTCTTATTCCAGATCTGAGCCTACATCTGTTCTTTATTGTTGATAGAGTTCTGATCTACTGCTTCCCAGCAGTGATACAATACAACTTATGACACTATGGAGGGAAAATTCTGCAAGTTTGTTGTTAGCTATGCCACAGTCTTGTTTGTGTGGAGGTTACGCCCAGAATCTGCTGTATTACCTTCTACCATGTTGCACACAACCCTCTTCTTAGAACACACTTGCACTCGTATTTCCTTATGGATAATAGCTTCTCGTTCACAGATCAAGACTCATGCAAGGAGTTATTAAACTGCAGCTGCTTCACACTATTATAGAGAAATAGGTTTTTAAGATGAAAGAGATGTACTCCCTCTGGGTGCTGTGGCTCCTGAAATCCAGGAGGGAAGCAGATAGCACAATCCGTTTGACAGGTCTGGTCCCAACGGTCTCTATTTATCCTCATCCTCTTAAAACCAGACAGCAATCTCTACCTAGTTCTCCACTGGATTTTTAATGACTCTCCGAGCAGGTCCCACTCTGCCACTTGTTCTGTTGTGCTTTTCCTCAAAGAGACATTTGGCCTTATTGATAGACAAAAAGGACTTGCTGACACTGACTGTAAAAAAAAAAAAAAAAGGGCTGTCACAGGTTTTCTAATCCCGAATAGCAGAAGATGTACTTACGCTGTTCCATTGACAAGTCCAAAGGAGACTCTTTCCTCCTTGTCTTCTGAATATACATCATAGCAGCCTGAGATTTCCTCCTTGAAGTCATCATGGACCACACAGGAATTGTTCTTCACCTTCAGTTGTCGCATGCGTGGGACACCCAGCAGCAGGTTCTCATAATAGATGTATGACTGGGTGCTGTCAGCTGCTAGAGACTCGTTGTTGTACCACTTTGTCCAGTAAAGATTATCCAGAAGGGGACCTTGCGCATACTGCAAGAGAAAGAGAGGAGAACAACTTCCTCATAGCCTGCACATCAAAGGAATTTTCTTGGCCTGAGCTTGAGATAGTAAGACCTGACCTATCTGCCTTTACTCCCCAAGATGGAAAGCAGTAGAAGCTTGTGTTGGATATATGCTAAGGAGGGGAAAGACCAGGGCTGGTGGAGCCACAGGGTGGAGGAGGGATGCTGGGCAGCAGGGTCATTGTTGGCTTCTCACAGGCCTGTAATACAGTTGCTGCATCTTGTTGGGTTAGTAAAGAGACAAAGGCCGCGCAAGCCTCTCTGCCCCTTCACTTCAGTGAGCACAAGTCTCAAGGAATTGTCCTGACATGAGGTGTGAATTATGAAAAGGGGATGTGCCAGTGCCCTGGAAACAATGAGGGAAAAACAATAATGCCATAATGCATTTTACTTTTTTAAATACAGCAGGAAAAGAGAAAGCTAACCAACAAAAAAATTCTGGCTGATTGTCAGAGGTAAGTGGTTGCACTCTCAACAACATTCACTGTAGCTTATCTTATGCCTTCACTAGTTTGACAGAAATGTATTAGACTCTAGACACCTTTTCCCCTTGATAAAAGTCAGTGCAACTTTTAATCCAGCTTCTTCGTAAAGAATTTATAAATCAAACCAGCCCAGGCATGAATTACAGGCAGGTTAAGTGTGCTGTTCCCGCAGTTGCCCATGAAAATGGACATAGGCTTATTACTAAGACACCAGCATGAAGACATTGCACTGTAGGATTCAAAGCCATTTCTACCATAAGGAAACCAGAGTAAGTCACTTAGCCTCTCCAGGCTGGTACTCTCTATCTGTGCAATGGGCATCATATTGCAGCAATTTTGTTTTGCTATGCCTGCCTATCTGGGAAGTTTCTGGCAAATGGACTCTTCTGGGCACACACAGCACTTAGCCAAGCCAGTATTCTGGCCACAGCGCTCAGAGGGATAAATTATATTTTTAATCATTGGATATTTTGCATGCAAATGATATTGTAAATATTGCTAGTAGCTGACAAAAGCTTGGGGAATCAAAATGCCTTGCTGAAAGCACTAGGTAACACATTCAGAGGGAAATGAATATCCCAGTCTAGCTGAGATTTCCAGGGCTCCCCACGCTGGGCCAGGCTTGTACTCACCACCCAGAAGTCAGCCATGCTGCTGATGGACTGGAAGGAGACACGGCCATCTGTAGAGGTCTGCAGGAAGAGCTCAGACATCACTTTGGTGTAGTAATAGGCATTGGAACTTGTCATTCCATATGTTACTAAGAGAAAAGACAAGAGGAGGGTCCTCCCTTATACCTGAATATTGGAGCCTGACATAAAGGTATGTGTGTATTCACTTCCTGTGTAGCTCATACTGTCACAGGTAAGGTGAGAAAGGCACAAGAGAAGAAACTTTGGCAACTCTGATCATATTACTTTCTGCTTTCTTAGGGATTCACACACTTATCTGTTGTGTGTTCCAGAATTTAAACTGGCAGACTGACAGACTATAAGAGTGTACTAGCCAGAGAAGACCACTGGATGATGCAACTGAATATCCCGGGTAATATTTTTTTTTTTCCAAGAAAAAATTTCTGAGAGAAATTTGCTTTCTCAGAACAAAGTCCATGATCTGTATTTTGAAGTTCTGATCTGAATCCATAAAGACATAAAGACCATCTCATTTCCCCAAGCGGAAAGCTCCAGTTATGTTCTCATCTACCGAGAAACCTCAAACAGCAGCAGGCTCTAGCTTCCTTGAACGTGTTTTTTTCCTGCAGAAAAGCATCCATCATGGTGATCACTAAGAACATGTCCTACTATTGAAAGGGCACTGTGAAAATAAAGTTGCTGACATTCATTCCACCACTTCTGCATGCGTCAGTGTGAGACGCCTGTGTACACCTATATGTACGTCTGTGTCCTTATCTTTGCTCTTTAGGAAGAGTGGCTGAAACACTGGGCCAATGTGATGGTAACTCAGGTTGGTATTGTCTGTCTATCTCTCCTGTCACAGGATCCATGAAATATAATCCTCTTCACTGTCCCATGCCACAGGTGCTCATTTGTGATAATGAATGAATCTTCCAAAAAACAAATAGCCATTGTTTTAGCCACACAAAGCCCATTAGCATTCAGTACAGGGATACATTAAATCTATCCGAGAACAACAGCGTGAGCTGCCATCTGCTTTATCACCTCAGCCACTGCTCCAGTCCCAGAGGTGAAAAATCTCTCTGAATCCCGTATCTTTGATCCCAGGAAGTTTCTAGAGCTGCTCTCTGTGGTTTGAACATTTGCTGTAAAACTGAGAAAAGACCCTGGGCAGATTCTCCCAGGACCGCGGAGGCGATGGCTAGAACTGATAACATAGATCAGAAAATACTGCTTAAATATGACCAATATCAATTAGGTTGAGAGCAACAGTTAGTCATTTTACTTGTGTGCAGCAGCTATTCTGTAGGTTAATGACACACCTGCTTGCTGCAGTGAGTGAATGTACAATAAATTTAACACCTACAGCAGAGTGAGGAAGTCTAATAATAAAAACTCATGTTATTCCCCTGACATTGCACACAGAAAAGACACCTATGAGATGTGACTTACGTAGACAGATGTCCACCAAGAACACAATATAGACTAGCAGCTCTCGCAGTGTGGTCTTCACGTAAAGCTCTCTGTTTTCAGCTGTGTTCTCAGTCAGTGTAGTGCCCCACAGACCTGTTGAGTGTAAAGAAGAAATTGGAGAGTTTTGATGGCTGTTCTCAAAGGCCATGGGAGATGCTGAAGTCCCATTCCCAAAGAACACTCTTGCGAGCTGGATTTTTGTCACTTTTCAAAGCAAAACCACTTTTCTTTTCAAAATTTGACTAAAGGCTGTAAAAGTGTGTTAAATAACCCCTAAAAATAACAATTCCAGTGTGAACAAAAGATTTGAGGCTGACCAAAACTGAAATATATTGTTTTTCTTATTTTGCTAAATCACTCTCCAGTCTTCTGTTTGAGTTCAATATGGACTGATCTTTTCCTGCCTGTTTTTCAGCTTACTCTTTGCAGAAATTCAGTCTTTGTCACAAGTGCTCTTGAAAACACTAAATTTAATCTCAGTCATCCACGTGCCAACAGCTGACCTTCTGATAGGACTTCTATAGCAGAACTGCATCTGATGTTAGCTTAATACCTATTAGGCCTTTTAGTGTATATTGAACCATCAGGCCCCAAATATTTGTCCCTTGCTTACCTAAAAACTCTTGTGGATTTCTTGTAGGTCATAAGACTCAATCAAATAACCCAACTCAATAGTTTCAGCAAAAAATTTAGAGCCAAATTATCTTCAGGACATCTGTCAATCGAGCTCTGCTGACTTCAATACAGTTATGCCAATTGCACCAGCTAGTGATCAGATTTCTTCACACCATGAAAGCAACTCATTAAATGTCACCAGGGTTGATCAAAAAGACAGAAACACTTCCTTTAAAAGGAGCCTTGATATTTTGTGTTTGATGAACCACCTGACACCATTAGTGCATTTGTTTGTTCTTGTTGTAATGACTTTCTGTTGTGATTTCTGAAACGCTCCTGAACTTGAAAGGCATAAGAACTTCCACTTGAAAGCCTGGTGATGGAAGCCATGTCAATAACCAGAGTCTTGCTGCTTTCTGCAGCTCCTAGAGAGCTCAGCCCTGATGCCCATCCCCAGTAGTAGGCAACAATCATATTCCTGCAATTGAGAATCAAAGCTGATCAAAGGCCACACATTTGAAGTCCTCTCTGGCAGAGGAGGAAGAGATTTTTTCTTTGGAGCAAGCAACAGCAATATAGTCATCTGTGCATATTTACTCCTGTCCTTTCAATAGCTCTTTGGCATCTTAACAGATTAGAGAGCTTTTTGCACCATTAGCTACCATTGTGCTTATTGAAGCATCCAGCCTCACTCCTGGACAGACAAACCAGTAGCTTGCTCTGGACATGCCAGACCAGCAAGAGAAATGAAAGACTGCAGAAGATCTAGATTAACTCGTGCAGGAGAGAGTAGCATGTGGTCTACAGGAATCTCCACAACAGAGAAAAACAGGGGACGACAACCATCCATATGTTCAGGTCACTTTCAAATGACCCCCTTTATCTCTAGATCTGACTACACCACAATCTTTTAACAAGTTTATTTGGTTTTCCATGAGGCAAAGAACCCCTACTATCGCACATTGGGAACAGAGGCACAGACTTTCTTTGCTTTGGGAGCACCTAAATTCAGGGACAATCAAATATCCTTGAAAACTTGGTTCAGAGACTTGCCTAAAATTATACCTGGAGGACCATGAGGCTGGCCCAGTACCCTTTCAGATTGCATCCAGTAGCTGTAAACCTATATCAGTTGTGGTTTGGTTTCAGCTGTTTATTTTAGGAAACCTCATACATGAAGCATGTCCCCATCTGTGTCTTCTGTGGCACCACCAACTCCCTTGGGGATGCAGCTGTTTTGGACACGACGTTTGGAGCAGAAGGACACTCAAGACTCGAAGACATCCAGGCTTCCTTACGACAACTTCCATGAGCTTGCACTCACAAGGCAGGGCAAAGAAAAAAACTCAGAACCTTGAAAACAGGCAATCAATGCAATTTGTTTGTAATTCTTGCCTTGCTGACAGTAACAAGTTACTGATAAGAATTAATGGCAACATCTAAGGTATCTTCTGAGGCTGCTTTTAAACCAGACTTGTGACTCAGGTGAGTAACTAGCTCACAGCCTCGGGTACAGCCTCCCAAAGGCAGTGGGAAGCTGGGTGCCCATCACTAGCCATCCAGATACCCAGCAAAGTCTGTCTGTAGGCTGGCCAGGAACAGTGGAGGTGACGGGAGGCAGGCAGGAACTAGAGGACCCAGTTGCTTGGACCCAGAGTTGCTTGGACACAGTTTAGAGGAAAACAGTCCTGAGCAGTGGCACAAGGTGCAGCAGCTACTCACTAGTGGTCCAGGCCAGTAGCTGGTGAGGACAAGAAAATAACTCAATAAGCCAATTATGACCAGTACCCCAAAGAGCTATGGACATGTAATCCCAAGAAATGGTTTTTAAGCAAAAAACCCCACAAATTGTCCTTGGCTAAGCAACTTATCTTTACTATCTCCATTTTCCATGTGAGATACCAATGTGATTAAATGGGGGGAAGGGACCAGCAATATTTGGAGAGGCAATGAAAAATAATGAGCACCTAGTAAAGATGTAAAGGAAGGAGGCAAATTCTTCAAGGAAGATGTTCCCATCTCTGTGAGGCTGATTGAGGCCTTTCTACTGGCTGCACTGGCCTTTGGATCTCACCTTCCCAGCTCTGGTCTGTCCTACAGTCCTGTTTACCACCCTCACTGTCAGGACACACTGCTGCAACAGTCACAGAAGGAGGGAATGCTGTGGTGTCCTGACAGGTATTTTCATTTGCATGCTCTGATTTCAACCTCAGCATCTCACAAATAGAATTTTGATGTTAAAGTATGGATTTGGGTTTTTTTCCTCTTTAACTCTCAAACAATGCCTAGAAGAAAGGATATCAGAATAAAACAGGTAAAGGATATACTGCCTCTGAGCAATCTGTAATCACCCACCAAGCCCACCCAGCACCGCTCCTTGGCCAGGAGAAACCTCTGAACTCTCAGCTCTGGTTTCCATGTGAATTAATAGTGTTAGACCATAACTGCAATGATAAGTAAGAAAGAATTTATAGAAGGGCTGTGCAACCAAGGACCAGGCTGTACTGCTATTCACTCACATGTACTGCTACAGGGCACAGCTCTGAGAAAGGTTCTTGCAAGACCAGGAAGCAGAGCTCCTGGTGTTGCTTTTCTTCTAAGTCAGAAAGACACATTGTCAAGAAAATAACAGTTTCCCTGAGAAAGAGTTTATTGCTTTTTCTTCCCTGTTTTTGCAGCATTAGGACTTTATGCCTTCTATAAGAAACTGTTCAGCAAATGCCCTTGCCCAGGGCTGTACCCTTACAGGAGACCTAACTCACTCCCAAGTTTCTGATTGCCTCTGAACAAGCCTAAATAATATTTCATTTCCCTTTGTCTTTTAAATTGGAAACTAGCACCCCTTTCTTCCACATATCTTCAAGCAAAGCATATTTAATACATTTCTATTAGCACCTGCATTTCAGTTCTGACAGTGCTAGATTTTCTCTTGTGGGTATTTATGTCAGTTCTTAATTTACTGTAACACAGGGGCCAGTACCACTCCACCTAGAAAATGCACACAAGGACAGAATAGTCTCATAATCAGAGTGATGGCTCCTGTGCATACAGGACACCTAAGCTCTGCTGACAGATTCACTGCATGACCATGAGCACATCACTAAGTCCATCTGTACCTCCTGCCTTTAGCAAAGGCAACAGGACAGACCCTGGAGCTACAGCAAGGCACACAGGATGAGGATGCTCCCTCCAGGTCAGCCACAGATGATCTCTGGGGTAATGCTAATCTATGTTGAGCAGGTTCCTGGGCTACACAGATGCTATGGGGTTTTCCACCCTCCGCATCCTCACACTCACACACCACCAGCCCCCTCCCCATAACATTGTTCTTCCTAGGGGCTAGTAAATCCTTTCAAGTGAGATACCAGAGCTTTACCTCGGATGCCTCTGAAGATGTAGAAACAGCACTTGAGGAAAGGACTTGTCTTCCTATCCACAGCTTTGCTCTGCTTTTCCTGGTAGGGCAGCGGATCCCCCACCTCTTCAAAGTTCTCATAGGGATTCTCCAGGATGGACCTGGGGTTGTAAATAGCTCGAATCTTCAAGGAGGTAGAGGGAGAGCCATTGTAAACAGGATTATCCCAAGCTTTCTTCCCCACTGCCTCCAGTTCATGCTCTTCTGAGGCTTGAAAGTGGCTCCCTGCTCTGTTGTTTAGGCAAGATGAGCTCATGGCTAGTCACTGCAGGCAGAAGAACTTTTTAACTGGAATTGTAAAGATTGCCTGCCCAGCCTGGAGTTGTAAGCTGGCAGAGACTCAGTCAATGCTGAACAGCTTGTCTGCCTCAACAGCCCCACAAAGAACCTCCCAGAGACAGCACGAGTCCTCTCTCTTTTATACCAGCTCAGCTGCTGACAGCCATCGGGGGCTGGCACCGCCCGCTGTTGGGAGCCACCGTCAGCCCGGTTATCCCAGCAATCCCGGGAACACCAGCACGTCCAGCAGACCTTCTCTGCTTCCCAACGGGGATAGCAGACACCGATGCCGCCGTGGGAAGGGGAGGCTGCTAGGAGACGGCCCCCGAACCGGGGTGGGCAGGGGGCGGGGGGCAGGAGGAGGCGGCTGGGATTTAATTGCTCCCCGCCCGGCTCAGCCCCAAGTGAAATGGCGAGGGGTGGGGAGCCGCTGCGGGGGTCGGGGGAGCCGGGGGTTTCCAGTGAGGCACAGCGGAGCCGGGAACCGCCGGCGGGCGGGGGCACCGGCAGCTCCCCCCGGGCGGCTGCCCGCTCTCGGGCTGGGAGGCATTGCCGTTCGTGTGCCCAGCATCGCCGGCACTTCAGGAAGGAGCGGGGTTTTGGCTTAAAACGTGGTCCGGGTCAGCGTTTTCCCAGCATCCTCTTTACTATCATTGTTAAAAGCAGGAGTTTAAAAAAAAAAAAAAAAAAAAAAAGGGAGTAAACTTCTAGTGCTGGGTTTGGAAACCAGGGGCTGGACTCTTCTGCTCTTCCAGAATTTCCACATGCCCTGCAGTGCTTGCTGGCCCTGAGGCGAACCTGAGAAAAGAACAGCGTTATATACCAGGCAAAACTGGGAATAATTATAGCTAGGTGTTACCAGCATTCCCCCGCGCCCCGGACAGCAGCAAATAGGCCCAGGTAGCCCCAGAGGGGAGGATCAGATGATGGCTTAGCCCGGGGGTGACAGGCATGACAGTCTCAGTGACGAGATGATAAATGAATGTATAGCCTGAGCCTGGTCCTTTCCCAGGTCTGAATAAGTGATTTGGAAGAGGTGTCTCTGCACAGGTACTGATGGTAGCTGTTTTTCTGACACTACCCAGGGATGCAACATGGCTTTTGCACCAGTAGGTCCACAGGGCAAGGGTGTTTTCTCTGGCCTATAATGTTTATACCAGTGATGTTGCCAGGCCAGCTGGGATGTGCAAGGATGTCCCCTACGTGTAACCTGCCTGATGATGGCACTAAATAGCTGCTTGAACAGCAGTGAGGCAAGACTAATTCGTCACAGGGCACCAAGAGGGCAGCAGCTGGTAATTTGGTTGGTAGGTTGGAAGTCTGGGCTGGATTCTTGGAGTGAATTTGGTATTATTAATGCCTTTTGGTTTTTATTACTCCATAGCAAATGGAGATTGGTGGAATGGAGTCAATGGCATAGATGGGTGGAAAGAATTTACAGAGCTCTCCTGCAGCTGGAATGTGGAGGGAGGATACCTCAGTAAAAAGTCACCTACTGGGGCTGGGCATCCAGTCACAGCTCTGGGACCATACCGCAGACATCCCTGCCCATGCAAAAGCAGCACAGCTTATGGTGCAGAGCTGCTGCTTCAGGAGAGCATGCGGGGTTTTCCACAGTGCATCTCTCGCTGCATGTGGCACAGCACCACTTCACATCGTATCACATTCTCCAGCACCCAGGTACATTGCAGATCTGCTTTCTTGCTGGCTAGGGCACAGAGCAGGTGGTGAGAGCGGGGAGCTTGAGCTTCTGTGTTGAAAGACTGAGTCACTCACCTAGCCCAGGAGACAGGTGTCTATGTCACCTGATTTTGAACAGCCTAACACAAGACAGGACAAAGAGCACCCCATAATTAAACAAATGCACATAGTGTTTTGCAGGCAGGCTGGGGTGACTCATTAATTTATGCAACTCTGTAAAGGTCCCTTTCAGCCGGTAAACTTGAACTGTACTGTTAGTGCATGCTTCAGTTTTGGAGGGGAATCTAGGTGGGGCTTCGGTTGCCTACCTGGCTTGCAAAAGGGTACAAGCCCTTCCTTGCTAGGAGACAAGATACGCATTTGCTTAGGAAGCTGCCTTGTTTTATGCTAGATGGTGCAGGAAGATATATCAGCTCAGGGAGAATAAGACCCAAACCTTAGGATCTCATAAATCACCGTGCTGTGTGATGCTCTCTAGGGTGTTTGATGTAAAACCCTACGGAGCACCAGCATTTGCTGGCGAAGGAGCAACTCATCTGATAGCACCTTTCAGCACTTTCCTCATGTATTTTTTCCTTCGAGTGCCTTGGGCCTCATTCACCAACCTTTCATTCCTGTGAAAACCAGCCAACAGATTTCCTCTTCTCCATTCTCTTTTTTTCCCCTCGGTGTTGAGGTCAATTTTTCAGCAGGCCTAGAAGAAAACTTTCAGAGATAACCGGAGAGGACTGTTTCTAAAACCAGAAACCTCCGTCACAGTGGGATTCAGCATGTTAGGATAAGAGAAAGGAGCATAGCCCCTGAAGTTTTCCTGTCAATAAATTCCTTAAAATGTGATGCAGATCAGAGTAGCTCCTGGACTGATCACTCATTCACAGAGAGGAGAGGTTCCCCAAGCAGAAGGACTGTCAGCAGAACTGCTCACACCCAGCCACAGAAGAACAAAAAAAAAAATCATATGTATTCACTGCATTTATGGTAGAGGAACTCCAGGTTTGCCACTCCTTTTTTTCGGTGGCTTGTTTCTAAGTGTCAGTTCTGATACTCTGAGGGGAGCCTGGAAGTTTGTCCTGGGGCAGAAGCAAGCACAAGGAAACAGCACAGGAAGTGTTCTGTGGTATAAAAAGCCACTGTGAAGAAAAAAGATAATTTGTTTGTTGTGGCCACAAGGATGAAGATTGAATTTAGACACTGAGGGAAGCCATTGAGCAGGTGAGAGAAAGCAAGCTGTGGAAGAGTTCACCTAGGGAGCAGGATACCTTCCCTGCTGTGGAAAATGTTGTTATGAATAGGCTAGGTGAGGGTCTCTTAGAGATTATAAGGATTGAGAGGAGGGAGATGGCCTTTTACAAATTATCTAGCTTCTTTCCATCGTGGAATTACGTGGTGCTAGGGTTAGGCCTCCAGTCCCTGTGAATTGGCCAGCAGCTTCGTTAGGTAACCTGTGTGCTATTCGTCCCGAGGATCCCGAGCCTTGCAGTAGGCTCCAGCAGCACCCTGCTGGAACAGCATCCTGTCAGCTGGCTTGCATTCACCCGTGAATGAGAGAGTACTTCCACTGGAAAGAATAAGGACTTTTTTAAATTAAAAGATTTCTTCTGTTGGAAGTCATGTGAAAAGAGAAGAAAGAAAGAAGAGTTACATTTTTTAAAAAAACAACAAATAATCTTAATCACGGTATATTGTTTGTATAATGTTGTCAGTGCTCTGGCTTTGTTTAAATTGCTGATTCAAATGGCTAATTGAAACAACATGCTTCACATAAACAATATGAAGTTATCCTGAGCTAAACATACACAAATACGCCCACTACGATTTTCCATCAAGATCCCCACCAACGAAAAGCATTAGAGCCACTAATGAGCAGCACTACAAAGGGTAAAATATAAAGATACTGTCTACTAAGTAATGCTGCTATCACCAAAAAAGGCAGTCTGTAAGAATACAGAATATCCTTTACTATACTGCCGTAGTTAGGAAACAACAGACATGCTTCTGAGTGCATCAACCCTCCTTCAGTCCTTCAGGTTCCCGCAAACCTTCTCACAAAAAAAAAAAAAAAAAAAA
>WHYT01017680.1:12434-70369 GCA_009806455.1 Tetrax tetrax
AGGTTTTTTTTTTGGGGGTTTTTTGGGGGTTTTTTTTTGGTTTTTTTTTTTGTATTTGTATATCATTCCTGTCGCTTACTTCCCGAGAGTACTCTTGGCTTATGTTGTTCAGAAGCTTGAGTTGCTTAGTGATTTCTCTCTTAATAGGATTTTTTTGTCAGTGTGCTGATTTAGTAGATTTGGGAGCAAGCAGTCATACAAGATTATGGTGTTAGCTTGACTTGATTTTTATTTTTTAAAACATTTTGACTAAATTCCTTGCAAAATTCACCTTTACTTGTGTGTTCTGTTATGATACAAAGATAGAAATGGATGAATTTTCAGAAATATGTGACAGAGACATTACTATTACATAAATAGGTTATCTGTGTGACTAAAGTAGAAACGAGTTATGAAAGATTCCATTAAGCATTTAAAATAAATAAATAAAAACCCCTGTGTTAAAATTCCATACATTTTAACAAGGTTTTTATTTTTGGATGCTTTCCTTCAACTACCTTTATCTGTTTCTGGAATCCCATATAATGTAATTAGGAGTAAATTATCCTGCTAATACAACTGCCTACGTGATTCTTAGGTGTTATTTGTGTACGCAAGTAATGCTACAGTTAGTATGGCTTGCTTTGTTATAGCACAGGAAATACTGTCAGCCATATGCATAAGAGTGTTTTTACAAGGTTTGTTCCTAGCCGTCTCTTGGATATGGTAAGACATCTGTATAGTAGATTAACTATGGTTCTAGTGTGCTAGGAAACCAGGCTGGGTACACAGGAGCTGTTTTGCTGCAAGGTATTACTTAAGATATCGTCAGGAATAAGATGTTATCAAATTTATGGAGAATTTTTTACTGTTCACAGGACTGCTTGTTCATGAGCTATCTTTTTGTGTGTGTGTCTTGTATTTATGCAAAAAAAAGTATCTTTGTATCCTGATTAAAAAAGGAAATCCAGCAACATTTCAGATTAACTACTCTAACTTACTGCAGTGTATTTTTAAAATTATTTTGTTTTTGCAATGTTGAAGGAACACAAGGAAGAAAAATGGAGACGGAGACCATTTTAAGTCTCAGACACCAACTCAAGGAAGCAGAGAATGAGCGAAGAAAGGCAGCACAGTATGGCTTGCATTTATTGGAGTCCCAAAGTGAAGTTCAAAATCAGTTGGATCAAACACGCCGTGAACTGACTGAGAACACTGAGGTGATGTTTTAAACTGAGTAAAAATAGTAGTCAAGAACTTTGTTTTAATTTAACTATTTTCTGAATCTCACAGGTGTTTTAAATGCCTTTCAGAGTCTAGATAGATTTTAATAAACCTTTTTAGTATTTACAAAAAGGGCTTTTTGTCTCTGCTCTAACATATTGAGCATAATTTTATCTGCCTGCGACGGGATTTCATAGCGAATTATGCATCAAGGGTTCTGTACTGTATAGGATTAATTGCCTTTAATGTAAAATGAATACTGAGTGCTAAAGTAAACTTGTTTTAGAGCATCTGTGTTGGCTATGTTTAGCAATTCATTGATGTTATGGTCTCCCTGCAAGCTTTGTATCAGTTAAAGCTGTAAAAAGAATGCTAGCAGCAAGACTGTAAAATTGATCTCTTCTGTAGTGATATTTTCAAATCTGCTAAAAACTGCGGGATTCTGAATTTGTTAGTACATTTCTTTACAGCTCAGAGTAGTATAGTGTTGAAATATAGAGGTGTTATTTAGTAAACCAGTTTTCTTAATAATTGTGCAAGAAAATTCCAGTCAGGAAAATCTCTTCCACTTTTCACGAATAGTTTAATTTTGATGTTTGTTTTCAGTCAACCCATGCTTCAAATATAACATTTCTCCTTATCTAGTCTGTTTCTGGCTCTGCGTCTGTTCCTTTTCTTGTGACAGAGCTAAAATATTTTATTTTGTTGTAGACTTTGTTTTGGTGTTTCACCAGCTGAAGAGTTGTAGCACCCTGCTATTTTGAATGAATCCTGATAAGTTATTTTGACCAGTGTGCTGTTAGTACACTTAGAGTGAGAGAGGCAGCTGGAAGGCACAAGTGATAAGGAAGGCAGGGCAGGATCATCCTTTTCTGCAGAGAACCCGAGATAGTAGCTACTGTGTTGTGAAGCTGCACCCGTAGCTTGTCATCCTGTGTTAGAGGCTGGAGCAAAGTGAAGAGATAAGCTTATAGGGACCAGATCAATTAGTAACTTAGAATCTAAGGGGAGACGGAAGGAACCGTGTGCTGCAGCAGAATAACAACTTGCGTGGGAACTGTGGTTATCCAACAGATTCTTTTGAGTTTTAATCTGTGGCTCTCATTTGGAATGTGAGAGCCAAAGCAATTACCGTGAACACAAGTGTAAGTTTTAACAGTAGGCACAAGAGTCTTTCAGAAAAATCAGTGTACGCTTCTGTGAAAGTCTGTGTAGACATATCATGCTAGACTTTTTTTCCTTTGTTGGGTCTGGCCAGCAGTGCACTCCCAAACTTTTTCCATGTATTGTCTTTATCTTTTGAGTTATAACTCTTGTGCTGTATACTTGAGAGCTAAGCCTGTTCTTGATAAGCTGGTGTTTGAGCCATGGAGGTCAATGTCATACCTGACAACTTCTAGATCTTGGCTCCTTAGACTGATTTGGTTTTGGTATTTACCTTTTCTGCTTCCAAGACTATCCTTTTAATTTTTTTTTTCTTATTTGTCTTAATTACCAGCTGAATGGAAGAGTAGAATGAATCTACTTTTTATAATTAGCAAGCATTTAGAATCAGGCGTAGAGGGAAGCTGATGAACAAGTCATTCTACAATCTGGAAGGGTTGATGAGATTTATTACAAAACAGTAGACAACTTAGATGACTGTACCAAATATTGAATCCAGCTGTTCTGCAGTAGAGCAATACTTGACGGACAGTTACTATTTTTAACATAATCAGGTTCTATGGTGGTAGAAAGGACATGTAAGCTCTGACTAAATTTTTGTTACACTTGCAGAAATGATGCCCACACTTGTCATGTTGACTGCAAAGAAATATAACGTTGCCATGAAGAAGAGACTATTGCACAACCAAATAAGTCATAAGATTTCAGAGCAGTTGGTTGGGTTGTTTTTATTGTTTTTTGTTGATGTGGTGTTTGGTTTTTTTTGTTTTGTTTTTTTTTTTTAACATAGGAATGACAGATCCCTATCCTTCAACAAAAGGTTGAATGAGCACTTAATGTCTTGGTTCTGAGCCTGTATTTAGTACGTTGTTCCCCAGGCATTTATGAATATTACGTCTAGATTTATTAGTATGATATTTCTTTCAGAAATTTGAACAAGAGAAATACTCTCTTCAGAGAGAAATTGAACTCAAGAATCGAATGCTGGAAAGCTTGAGTTTTGAATGTGATTCCCTTAAGCAACAGCAAAACATGCAACTGGATAAACAGAAAGAACAACTGGCTAGAATCTATGGACAAGAAATCAGTGACCTTAAAAACAAGGTTTGACAACTACTATACAGCTAAAATATTGCTAATAGCATTTTAAAGAATATGTATTTAACTCATAATTGCACACTTACTACCAAAACAAATCTAATAAGTAGTTTTAATGTGTAGAAGCATGTTAGGTTGTTGTTTTTACAAACATCTGCATAGTTACTCTGTGAATTACATTAAATGTCAAAGCTTATTTTTAAAAGTCTACTCATAAGTTGTGTTTCTAACACATCATCTGTAATGATGTGATGAGAACAGAGACAAAATTATTGTGCTTTTAAAGAATTGATTGTAAAGTGGTACTGCTTGTCACCTGTCTCTAAGTTGGAGAACTTGAAAGCGGAACTAGATGAAACTCGACTCTCAGAGAAACAATTAAGACACAAAGTGGATCATCAGAAGGAAATAATTGCTGCCAAATCAGAAGAACTACATATGATGTCTGAACGTGTACATGAGACCATGTCTTCAGAAATGCTCAATCTTCAGATGGAACTCACTGAACTAGAAAGCGTGAAGGTGTGTGACTAGTGCATAATGATTGGGAATGTAGGCTAGTTAGCGATAAAATTTTGCGCTTTCTGCTAACTTCATTTTTACATGCTTTATGTATATTGCTACCTTATGACTAGCTTACTATTAAGAAAATATGCACAGAAAATAGCCTTAACTGAACTTTAACAGAACCTCTTCTTCAAGGTAATATTCTTTATTAAGATTAATTACAACTAACAAACCTGTTTGTTTTGCATAGGCCTGCTTTTCTTCAAATTAATTTATAACTTTTTATTTCATACTTACGGGGCTTTTTTTTTTGTGCCTAGGCCAATGTTGAAGAAAAGCTGAATGAACTGCAGTACAGTAAAGAACAATTAGAGCTCATGAACAGTAACTTACGTAATCAACTGGAGCGTCTACAGGGAGAAAAAGAAGAGAGGGAAAAAGAAGTTGTTTCCTACTGTAATGCATTAGAGGTATTCTGTCAATTTTATTCAGCAGTATTAGATAATCTCTGAGTTCCACAAGTTGTGGTGCTAGCTGAAAAGTCCTCAAGTCAGAAGAGTTTTGAGACAGGAGTTCTGGGGAGGGAGGAGAAAGATAAGGTGGAGGGGGACAGGAAAGAGAGATTGGCTAGTCATGTTCTGGTATTGCCTGTTGCTAAATACTCTCTGTATTTGCCTTCTTTTGTGGAAGGCTGGGTATGGAGAGCTTTTGCATTGCAGTACTCTGTCTCATAACAAGACCTTGTCACAGGTCACTGACAGAGTTGTTATTTTTATTTGAAGTTCCTGCTGAATGCTTTGGGAAATTTTGTACTGGGGAGTGGAAGACTTGTAACTAAAGAGCACACCAAGTCTAATAGTCTCAAAACCATTAATCCCATAGATAAACATAAAAGCTTTCTTTTAAAGGTTTCAGTCATGCTCTTGTCCTGAAGAGCAAGTGTAACAGTAAGCCTTTTAGTGAACCAAAATTGATTGTCCCGTACTGACTAGTACTGTATGCACAGTTAAGTACTGCAGTACAAGATAATCTGTGCTGAAGACATAAGAAATGAAAAATAGTTCAAACTATCTGATTAAATTCACATATGCAGTAGTACATCAATGCTTATATGACTAATATCCTCTTTGCTTTAATCTAGAAAGCTCGTGAAGCTAATCAAGAGCTTCAAGTTCAGCTGGATCATGCAGTGCAGCAATCTTTGGACCCTACGAGTAAAGGCAATTCTCTCTTTGCTGAGGTACAATTATGCCACAGGTACCTGAGAATATACAGAGGAGAGAAGAAATACTTCATAAGTTTTTTCTTAGATTGCATTTAGAGTATCTGTACCTTATCTGGCCAGCATGAATCTACTACATCAAATACTACTGCAGTGTTAAACTGTCTAGGAACTGACGTATGGAAAACAATTTTATGCAGACTCTGAAGTTGAGGGTTCATGACAGTTCTGTCTGCAGCTCTTAGCTCTAAGTAGTTTCGTTTGGCTGGTAAGCCTTCTTTAATGCACAAGATAGTATGTGAAATACCAAAGATGCTGTTAAATGCTATCTTTTAAAAATATGCTGAAAACAGCTGGATGTTTGAGCATTTGGGAGGGTTTTTGAACTAGTTTTTGAATAAGAGTTCAACTGCTATTAAATGCACAGGAATTTATTTTGTTTTCTGACAACACTCAGGGAACGGGTTGAGTTGGTTACAGTTCATATTAATGATTCTAAACTATTTGTTCTGATGCCAGTGGACAAAACTATTGTACAGCAACACTGAAGTATATGAAGTGTTACTTTGCTTTTATATCAAAAGAACAAAAGAAAAAACAGTTGCACTTTACTGATTGGGCTTCAACTGCTGCAGCACTGGCTACTCGCTTTTATCTGAGAGGTAATGACAATAGTGTGTATCTTCAAGTAGTGTTGCTGGAAAAGCAGTATTTGCAGAACCAACATTAATTCCAAGGTAGCATCTTGTAAAACCCATCATCCGAGTGATAAGAAGTGTTATAATTTTCATAGTAATAATTATTAACAATGTTCTGTAGGTGGAGGACCGTAGGGCAGAAATGGAACGACAGCTGATCAGTGTGAAAATAAAATATCAGTCACTACAAAAACAGCATGCATTCACTAGAGAACAATTGCAAAGAATGAAGGTATGACCATTCCTGTAATACTCCAGGGTTTCCTTGGGGCCTAATAAGGCAATGCTTCAGTACACAGACTAGGGGATTTGATTGTCTTTCAAATACGATACAGTGATCTGGGGGAGGGAAATGGGAGAAAACAAACAAGTGAGATGTCTTTGTGCCACTTGACTTTTCTGGTACATCGGCAGCTTTCTATTGCTACCGGTGTTACTGCTTCATCCTAGAATTCCAAGTTATGCTGAAGGCAGTATGTTTGCTTACTCTGCCAGTGGTTGTTAAATGGATAAAAGCAAAACACAACTCCTGTCAGTCAGACTGGCATTCAATTTGTCAAGACAATTGCTTTTTCTTTTCTTACCCAATTCTTTTACTACATGAGTCGTGTAAGTATGTATTAACTGTGGTTGTCAGGAATGAATGTAAAGAAAAGGACAAGCTTGTGTTCTGTCCTCCAATCAGTGTTTTATTCGCCTCTGGGTTGCTTTCTTATTTTTGCGTTTGCCCATGTTTTTTCTGCTTCTCAGTTTTTTTAGTGTAAGAATAACTCATAACTTTTGTCGTAACTATTAGATTTAGACTATACTTCCATCAGATGGGAGCTTGTTGGTTAATACTGTTGAGAACTAGTTAGCAGAAGCTGATTTAGAAGATAATGTGAAGGCAATGCTGCAAAACTGCCAGCTGTTTTCATCTTGGTCGTCTTGTTTTCGAACACAAGAGTGGATCCTTTCATTTTGATCAAGTACTTGATGATGCAGTTTGAGGAGAGTGCTTAAACGTCAAGAGTGAGGATAATGAGTAACACTGAAGATAGAGGTTTGTTGTTGCCTAGCTTTCGTGGAGAAGTAGGTTGAAAATAATTGAACCAACTTTCTTAAAGGACAAGAAAAGAACTACTGACACAGTAAAGGAATTCTCTTTTACTGAAATCTGCCCTTGAGAGCTAAAGATTGGAGTGAGTAAAATGATTGAATAGGATAAGTTTCTTCAGAAATTTTTCTCTTTGTAATGTGAGGGTAAATCGGTCATACTGATCAGAAATGGTGTAAGAATCATTCCTAATACTGAAGATTTTCACCAAGAACTCAAGCAAATTGGTATCCCTGTTCTACTACTTAACGTTTTTATTTGGAATTTCAGTTTGTATTCATTTGTCCCCATAAAAGTCCTTCTAATATCAATATTGGAGATAAGTAGTTTCTTAGGACAGCTGTTTTGCTTAAGCTACCATCTTAGATCCCTGATAGGATCCCTGTGTTGTGCCGCATTGTGATGCAGTGTGTGAAAGCTCAATCTGTAGTTAACTGATCTTTTCATGCAGCAGCTAATTCCAACGGTATGGTTAACTTGTAGCTTTAGTTGTCAGAATGTCTGCATGTGGTATTTACTGATGACTTCTGAAGATCTGACTCCTGAACAGTACTGCTGTGGAAGTTTTATCATGTTTGTTGTAATTTACACAGCCCACGGTATCCCTTCCGGTTTCTTAATGTTTCTGTTCTTTGTTTCTATGTAGATCAGCTGCAGCTTGCAATGCAGATGGTTAGCAAGTGGGCTTTTAAGTGAAAGGGGAAAAGGTTAGGTGTTTATCTGCATGGGAAACGTAAAGATAGTTTTAGTCAGCCAGTGGGGGTTGAATTTTTGCCTCCTTTATGTCCTGGAGAAGCTACAAGGAGGAGATGATTGAATCTTTCTTTAGCTCTAGTTTGCATACAGAATCATGAATATCATTTACCTGACATAGGAGATTCTGTAGGGAAAATGCTGTTCTCTCGCTTTCTCTGTTAATCTGTAGTTTAATTTGTTTCAGTTGATCCTTTCCTTGTGATTTCTCCAAATGTTCTCTGTGTTACCTTATCTTTACTGACTAGACTGGTAAAAATGTTACAGTTACCACTAGCACCTTGTTAAGTCTTTCCATTATTGCATTTTATATTGTTTCTTTACTTATTTAAATGTTTGATGTGTCACTTCTAACTGATTGTGTTAAGGCCCTCATACTATGGTATTATGTTAACAGCATCAGAAAAATCTGCTGTAAGTGTAAGACTTTTCTTTAATAAACTTGTCCTTTGGTAATGGCAAAGAGTATTCCTTTACTTGAAAGGATGCATTCCACTGAAGGAGTAGAAGAAGCTGAAATTCTTTGATTAATATTAGAGAAGGCAAACTTAGTGTTACCTATACCTTAGAATTGGAACTTAAAATAAAAATGTTTTAAGCTCGTTGGTGAACTAAGATGTATTTTCCCTGAAGTGAGAAGTTTTCAACAGATGCATTTTCATCTCTGATAAAAAAGCCTGGACTGTGGTTTGGTTCTAGCTGACTTGGTGTTCATGGTTTGAATATGGAATGTTTGTGTCCTTCACAGTATATTGATTGGTTCCTTAATCAATACAGAGAAAGATATGACACCTCAGGACTACTCTGTCCAGTATGGTGTCAGCTGTTCTAAAGCTTTCTAGTGTCACCGTATGATGGTAATTGTGTAGACTATGTTGTAAAGACTGCTGAGTTTAAGCATCCAGTGTGCTTCTGTATTCAGCATTAGAATTGCAAGGTTTGAGTACCCTAACTGTTCTGGGTAAGAGGCTGAGATTTTCAGTCACTTAACCAGTATTTGTTGTAAGGATTATTTTATTTTTTTCCCCCTTTTTTTTCTAGCTGCAAATGGCTACATTGCTACAGATTAAAGGCTCTCAGGCAGAATTTGAGCAGCTGGAACGCTTGCAGTCAATGTTGGAACAAAAGAATGGTGAGATAGAAGATCTTCTTATGAAAGTGAGGCAGCTAGAAAAATTTAAGGTATGTAGTCTGTAATTAGGTGGAAGAGTCATAATCGGAAGCTAAAACATGAGAATAAGAAATATGAAATGAGAATATGAAAACTGTGTGAAATTCATGCTGAGGTTTGTAAAGGGAACTAATGACTACTCATACCTTTATCTGATGAAAGTTCCGTGTTAGAGCTGGAGAACACATACTTCTCAAGTCCAGAGGAGCAGAAAAGTCTACACCACCCAACCCCTGGTTTGGAGAAACAATCTTTTCTGGGTTCCCTGTGTGTAGCACCTTTGTATTTACACTGTTAGCTGTAGTGTCTAAATTCAATTATTTGGTCAAAGTTCAGTGAGCTATGACATCTGATTTTTCTCTTGGAAGACATAACCATTTCACATTTTGACTATGTGTACTTAGGCTTTATCACTTCTTAGTGTCTCTGCTATATGGGTTTTCTTGGATATTTTTGACTTATGTGTCTTAACTTTGCAGTTGAAGCATGCTCTTTTTTAGAAAACCTGAACTGCTTAATCATTCTTGTAAAGCAATTTCTTCAGTCCTCTTATGCAACTTGATAGCATCTTGTCAATATTTTAGAAGGCAAGAACACCTGTATTCACAATTGCAATGTTACTGATGTTTGTGTGTATACAGAGTTAAAAACTCTAACCTTTCTTACATCCTTATAGACTCAGTTAGCCCTTTATTTATCACAGCTTTAGAATGTAAACTTAAGTGTATCAGCTTATGCTTTAGGATTATTCTTTCCAGGATAGTGTCCTCTATTCTGCATTTAACCAAAGTGGCATAAAGCTAGGCTTAACCCATTTTAGTAAGCAACTGAGACAGCTAGATTGCTTTACCAGTTTTGTCATGTATAAGCTTGATAAGTGTTTACTTCTGTCTCTATGCCATACATAGCTAGTGGTAGGAAATTAAATGATTCAAATACACATCAAAATTACTTGTAGTCAGTGCCTGACAGGCCTATGAGATCTGTGGTTCAGTGCCAAATCAGAGTGCTGCTTGTTCAGAAAAAAAACGCAAAGCAAAAACCCCAGAGTGTCACGTTGCTGATGTATTTTATAAAAAGTTAATTGTATTTATGGCATCTTTACTATGAACCAGCTTCTCATCTATACCACATTTAATGGATTTTGAGATTTTGTGTATTGATTAACATGGCCTATATTTCTTAGTTTGGGGTCGAGCTGCTGAAGCCTACAAATAAAGGCTAAAACAAATTCCCTGTGGGTTAACTAAATAGTCTGTATTTTCAAGTAAAAAAGAATATAAGTTTGCAATGCTACTTGAAAACCTTTTGGAGTTGAGAACTTGCTTTTTTAATTCGTTCAGTGAATGAGAGAGAACTGTCAGTGCTATTTGACATTTGTAACAAATGAGGAAATACTCTGAGCAACTGAGCTCTCTTGTATATTTAAATGCCCCTGTGATGAGGCTTCTCTATAGAAATGTATGGAAAAATTCACTTAAGGACTAAGCTTATGTGCTTCTGAAAGGCCACTATTTGACAACCTGACATGTTTTTTTTATCAGACTTTATATGAGAATATGGAAGAATCCAGAGGTAGTAGTAGCTCAAAAGGAGGAGAGGCTGAAGATGGTTACTACGCAGATTTACTGCAAATGAAACTTGACAACTCAAAGTGAGTACTTAATGGTCTGAGGCCTAGAAGTTAGTTGTAATCTGGTTATTTTCTAGCTACTTGTTTTTATTCTCCTCTTTTTCTGTTACTGTTTATCTCTATGTAGTCCACTGACTATATGTGCATATTTGCTCATTGTCTCATTTTCTAATGCTGTGGAACCATCCTCTGCTCGTTATAGGACAGAAAGTTGTTTTGTTTGTCACTTTACTTACTGCTGCAAAAGATAGCAGTAGAGCTATTTTGATATTATTGTTGCTTTCTTCTAGAAACATTAATATTCTTAGGTACAAGATAGTTGACAAGTTTAAAAAAAAAAAGTTAACCTGTAAGAGAACTGTATGAAGGTTCTTAAAGTCTATAGGCTGTATATATTTATATCATAGAATTATAGAATGGTTAGGGTTGGAAGGGACCTTCAAAGGTCTTCTAGTCCAACCCCCCTGAAAGGAGCAGGGACATCTCCAACCAGATCAGGTTGCTCAGAGCCCCATCCAGCCTGGCCTTGAACATTTCCAGGGATGGGGCATCCACCACCTCTCTGGGCAACCTGTTCCAGTGCTCTACAACCCTCATTGTAAAAAAAAAAATTTCCTAATATCCAATCTAAATCTACCTCCCTCTATTTTAAAACCATTACCCCTCGTCTTATCACACCAGGCCCTACTGAACAGCTTCTCCCCATCTTTCCTGTAGCCCCCTTGAGGTACTGGAAGGCCGCTACCAGGTCTCCCTGGAGCCTCCTCTTCTCCAGGCTGAACAGCCCCAGCTCTCTCAGCCTGTCCTCACAGGAGAGGTGCTCCAGCCCTCTGATCATTGTTGTGGCCTCCTCTGGACCCCCTCCAACTGGTCGATGTCCTTCTTGTTGGGGGCTCCAGAACTGGACGCAGTACTCCAGGTGGGGTCTCACCAGGGCAGAGTAGAGGGGCAGAATCCCCTCCTTGGACCTGCTGGCCACACTCCTCTTGATGCAGCCCAGGACGCGGTTGGCCTTCTGGGCCGCAAGGGCACATTGCCGGCTCATGTTGAGCTTCTCGTCCACCATCACTCCCAAGTCCTTCTCCTCAGGGCTGCTCTCGATCTTTCTCCTCAAAAAAGAGCCAGATAATAACACTTAAAATGTTTTTTTTGGACTACTTAGTTGAGATGTGTTCTTTGACTAGTGAATTCCATATCTATTAATTAGAAAGTCCATGGTGTTTGGCCTCAGGACTGTTTTTTAAGCCCTCGGAGTGAAGTGTTGCACTTCCAGAAGGAGGCAGGGGTCTGCCGTGGGATTTCCCAAGAAGTCTGTCATCTCACTGTTATTGCTATTACGAGAAACTGGCGTGATCCCTGTACCCTGGGATTGCTGCGGAATGATTATTCAGTGCTTGTGATCTGGGAGTTAATGGCCTCTGAAACAGAGGCAAGGACATGCACAGCGTTGACATAATTATCTTTGTGTTGGTCACTTACAGTAATACCTTTGTGTAAAGCTCGTATTGTCAGGTATAGAAGTAGTTAACTTATACACAGGCTAAAAAATCCTCTGATTAAATACTGAATCTGTTAAGGAAAGTTGATCAAACCAGATACATACACATACATGTGTTGTTCAGCATACAGCTTTGTTTTCAAAAAGCATTGTATTTCTGGTAACTAAACTCACTTCTCTGTGTCAAGTTTAAGTGAAAACTTCCATTGTACCAGAAGAGGTGTCTTTCATTTGCTACTAGCATATAAATATGAATTTTATGTGAAGTTGCTGAATGCTTCCACAACTTCGGATTTGCGGCTTCACTAAAAAAACAAACCAACAACCAAGTCTGACTGTATAATTTTCCTCCCACCATAGCAAGGAAACCGAAACCTTGAAAAATGAGCTATCCTTGCAGAGGATGAAGGCTTTATATGAGAGCCAAAGGGTTCTGGAAGTTGAAAGGAAACTCTTCACAAATGAGAGGCATTTGCAAGCTTGTCAGAGTGAGAATATGAACTTGCGAGTAAAGCTGGATGAGCTAAAAATGAAATACGAACCTGAAGGTAAATACTGCTTTTCCATATGGGAAAAAAATAACATCTGCTCTTCTCAACCTTCACAAGTTGAATGACAAACAGGAAGACATTGGGTTAGTTTCAGATATAAACTAATGTTTAAATGGGTGCCTTTTGATGATAACCTAGTCCAAAAACTGCTGAAATGAATTAGTCAAGGACCTTACTTCAGTATGTATACTAACATGAATTTCAGAAGACTAAAGAATACAAATTATGGTGTTCAGAGGCTTTAGAGTGTAGCTAGAGAAACATGGTCAAAGTAGATGGGAACAAATCTGCAGGAGGTGCTTTTCTTAACAGTAGCAGTGTCTCTCTGCTGATGAGAAGTATCAACTTTCTGAATTTAGGCACCTGATATGAGCTTTGTAATAACTGCAAAGCAGTACAGGAAAAAACTGCTTAGTAGCTTAAGTTAGTATGGATTGAGTTAACAACGGAAGCCCACCTGAGAAACAGCTGATACCTGGGTATGCGCAGAAACCAGGAAGCTGTAGCATGTGGAGGAGGATGAATGGAGAACCAGATGGGTGGATTGGTTTTGATACTTGTCCATACCCAAAGGACTTAGTTTTAAAATCTTAGTTGTGGAAGCTTACATCAGCAGCTTCCAAAACGGAGATAAAATAATAGAGCAAATCCATGTAGTTCAGGGCATCTAACGAAAAGCCTTAGTAAACAGGGAGAGTGGATGCGGAGAAAGATTTTTGTCTCTTTTCAGGCTAATTTCTATTGGAATGCTTACTTCCTGATAACAGATTATAGGAAAGGGATTCCTTAAGGGATGTAAATGGTCTATTAAGAATTATTCCAAGGTCTTTAGTCATGTGAAATGTTCCTTATTAATTTTATTACAAACGTGTTGGTGGATAAGTTAACTCCAGCTTCACTTGTGTACAAAATTATCTTCCTTTTTTTCTTAGAGTTACTTAAAGGCACTAAAATTAAAAAGAAGAGGGAGAAGATTCCAGTGGACAGTACTTGTGAATACTTGGACAGCAAAAATACTTCAGTAAAAGAAGCTGCGCTCGCTCAGTTGCCAAGTAAGGAAGAAACAAAGATGACTTCCAAGAACATGGACCGAAGTGATGCTTCTCAAAAAAAATATGCCCTTGAAGCACCACCAATAAACGTAGCTCTTCAAGCAATGCAGAAAGTAGTTGAACCTGAAAGAGAAAGAAAAAGAGTTAAAATTCAAGATGAGACTCATGATGCCCTTACTTTGTGTAGCAGAAGTGGAAGCAATTCTTTGACTTCGACTGCCCCCAGGTCAGTGTCAGCTTCTGTCTATGGTCAAGGCAATCAGCACAGACCTGCATCTCTTTTCTTTCGCTGCATGAACTATGCTATCCACTTTTTTATCTTTTTCCTCAGTGTTGCATGCAGTGTAATTCCTCAGCTCCAGCTGCCTACATTGAACCTTTTAAAACTTTTTAGAAAGACTAAAATGATGACTAACGAAAAAGACTCTTGAAACTGTAACGATCTTTTAAATGACTTTCCCATTACTTGAAAATGTTGGAAGTGTGCCGATAGCATGAGAGTTCACTGGGTTTGCTCTAACTTCTGAACTAGGACCGTGTTCTTGGTCCCTTCAAAGCTGCCACACAACTGTTACCTAGCAAAGGCAATAGATATCATGCTTCAGTTTCGTACCTAATTTCAACCCTCCATCAATTTTCAGATTTAGCTAAAAGCCTAAAAATTATCAAGTAATTCTTAACCTGAATTGGGTTAACCAAACTTGCGTTGCATGAGACAACAGGCAGTTATGCTATTTGTGTTGTCAGACAACTGACTTTCATAATCTGGATGCATGATAACTAGGAACACAACTGCTACACGAAGACCAAGTTTTTCCTCTGAAGTGAGAATTTAAGTTAATTCTTAATAGATACTCAAGTAACTTAGTACATTAATTAGCTCCAACTTTTTTATCTTGGTAAAAGGAATGATGACTTCTTCTTCTTTTTTTTTTTTTTTTTTTTTTTTTTTTCTCTCTCCAACTGATGCTTTTGTATTCTGTTAATATTCATAAACTCAGTAAATATATGTTGGAGGGTTTGAAGGGAGAAAAAAATCTGGTATGGTCTGGATGTTTTGCATTTACAACTTGCTAATGCCTGCTAGTAAAAATAGTTTATCGAATCTAGGAGGACAGCGGCTTAAGAGATGGAGGAAGGCCTAACACAGGAAGTCTGTACAGTATATGATCTGCAGGGACGGTTGCTGAGGAGGAATGATCAGGGAGGTCAAACACGGGCGGTGGAAGTTGAGAGGAAAGATTTGATAATTTAGTGACGGTATTGTGTTTTGATAGTGTTCTGTACACACAAAGGAACAGACAGAGTGTAACCTGAGTGTGACAAGTTTAACTTACTTCCTCATACTTCTTTTGAAAAAGAAAATAGTGTCTGCCAATAGGAAGTTGTTAGAGACCGTTTATGTGAGCTGAAGAGATAAACCTACCAGAGAAGAGGTGAGGAGAGGAAATTATTTTGAGGTTGATGTTTGAAAACAGAGTGGGTAGAAAAAGTGGAAGAGGAAGATAGGGAAGGTTTTAATCTTGTACTCTTTGCTGTTGGTTCAAATAAAGAATAAAACATAAATCAGTAGATTTTTTTTTTTTTAATCTTTAAAGTTCTCTTTAATGGTGGTATGAACCTGTAAAAGGCAAATCGAGAGAGAAGGTTGTGTTCATGTTTCCGATGGTGTTAATGAACTACTAAATCCTCAATTAATGATGCTGTTAAGATAACGTTGAGGATTTTCTTAACCCTAATCTGTTATGATTTACTATGAAATAGGAAGTCATGATAAAATCTGAGTATTTGAGAGGCTGGGTTTCTAAACACTGTAAGACTCTTGCACTGTTCTGTGATGGATGTGGCCAAACCCTGCGGTGGAATACAGCTAAACGCAAAGGCACAAAAAATATTGGCAACCTGAGCAAGAATGTGGACCTGGAAATGGAGAGTTTAGGGGAGGAAAAAATAATTGGCATCTGCATGATTGATAAATGTCAGCGTGTAACTTTGTGTTAAGTAAAATGTGATGCTCTGGCTGAAAAGGCTACTGTGGTCATTGGGGGTTATTTTTGTAACTGGAGTAGATTTAGAGCAGCAATTCCTCTAGCTCTGTCATGAGTCCATGAAATGTGGCAGGGAAAAGAGCCATAGTAACTCTGAAAGGATTGCAAACATCGTTTCTAGAAAATGGTGTTTGAAAAGCTTTATCATCTTAGCTTAAGAGTTGATGAAGAAGTGGTCAGAAGTGATCTATAGGTACTTGTGGGGTGACAAATTTCCTTGTTTGAAGAGTCTTACCTGTTAATGGGATTTAGCAAGGCAAAGCTAGAGAACTTTGAACTAATAGCATATGTACATATCTGCAGTGCCTGTAAGCACTGGAGTGCTTTATTAGGTGATGGCAGTGAGTAGGTTATGGTACATGACTGTTGAGAACATAGCAGTTAAGACTAAAGATTTAAATATTTAAGTGATGATTTTAAATAGTTAATTGCTATTGTAGTTCAGGCAATGCAAAGGTTACAGGTAGTCATATCCTCTGTTAGGCCAACTGGCCTATAAAAAGATACTCTTCTGTATCGAACACTTTCTTCACTTCTGGAACTGAGCTAGCAAATTCCAGCCCTTGCTGCCCAGCTTAGTTTTGCATTTAAATTTGAGATTGTTTGCTTTAGTTTGCTAAAGAAGGGCTTGTGTGCCTAAGACCTTATTTGCCCTTTTAAAATATTTAGCTGGATTACATGTATGAAATGTACCTAATTTGGACTTTGTTCAAACAGGAAATGTCAGCCTGTCTGGATAACCAACATTGTCTTTGGGGTTTTAGGCATGGCCATTGTCCTCAGGAAGTAAAGCTCCATGTGCTCAGACTACTTATCTTCCTTACAGGGGTAGAAGGAACCCTCGTTATGTCTCGTTTCTGGAGCTTACCAAAGTCTAAGCTTGATGGAATCATGTCAGAGTTTCACAAGCATTTTTTTTTTCTTTTAAGTGGAAGTGTTTAACAGTCATCTCTTCTTTCTCATCAATTCATCCGTTGTGCAAACACTTCATGAAATATGACAATACTGTAAGGGAAGGTCTGTGAGCTGGCTTGCTGTGAGGACTGGAGTGGGTTAACTTTGACTTAATTTCATCTCATGATGCTCAGCTGTTAACTTTAGAATCTGTTAACTGAACTCATTTATTTTGTCCCTTCCCATGTTATATGTAGTAGCCTGTGGGCATGATCACAGGGTACTTATTAGTAAAACATGTATTTTTTAGAAAAAAAAAACGAATTCAGTTTAGTAAAGAAAGTATGGTTTAACAGCTTGTAGGCTGTAGAATGACCAGTCCTGAAGCATTTGCAGGCCAACTGTAAGATACTAAGAATGAAAGAGGAAAAATTGATTTGCCTGGATTATATGTTCACTGCCATGTTAAAGCTCAATTATTTGAATCTGCAGGCACTTCTGAGTCAACTTCAGGCACTGCTGTCAACTAAGGTTTTTCTAAGTGAAGAAAATCATGGCAGTCAATTGCTCGTCCAGATAAAAGCTGTAACTAACTTTAAAAGTGTAGCTTACTAACATGAAATGGCTCATTTATTTCATCTTCATAAGCTGCTGACAGTCCACTGATAATTTAAATTACTTGAGGTATTTATTAACGTAGTTCTAGTCTGAGGAAGTTAGCTTACGTTATTCTGACTTGCAGAAACATGTTGGTGTGCATCTGAAATATAAAAGATTTTTTTTTTTCTTTTCTTTCTCCCTCCAAATAACGAAGTCTGAAGTCATTTACTTTTATGAAACAATGAGATGTTTCTGATATGACTTTGATAAGTATTTATGTCTTGAATAAATCTAATTGTGCTGCTTTGGAATATATTTTAAATCAATGCTGTTTTTATTTGGCCTTCTGGTTTGTTTGAGTTACTGCTTTGGTTTGTATTTTTATAGGGAATCCTTGTTGGAAATTTTGGCCCCTAGAGTAATGTTTTTGGTGGCCATGGACAGAGGTTGTTTTAAGGCAGAAGAGAACTGTAGGAACAGATGCATCTATAGGAACAGGCCATCCATCCCTAATTACAGCTGCTAGGGAAGCACAGACTGAGCTGTGGACTAAACACGAACCAGAAGATGATGACTAAGAATACAGTTTTCTGCTTCCCTGAATAATTGGTTCTTGTTGCAACCACACAACTATTTGGCCACTTGCAAGTAGCAGCAGATTTAAAATGGAGGGCAGCTGGGGGAAAACAGCTGGACAGAAAACGGTTAGCCATCAGAATTGCAGTGTGGGCTTACTACAAAGCAAATGGTGGAGCAAACACTGCCGACCCAGGTGAGGGGAGATGCCCAGCAAAGCGTATTTCTCTTCAGCCTATTGAGACAGTGCTTAAAGGAATAACATGCAGATTTCTTGCAATGGATAAGAAAAGTTTATATTTGTGTGTAGAGATAGACGGGGGTCGGGGGGGGAGGGAGGAATATCTAGCTAAATTTCCCAAAACTTTTTTGTTACAGCTCCTTTATAGTCCTCATCTTCAGCCATATCTCTTTATACTGCAAATAAATGTCTAACAACTGAGTAGCAGCTATTCTTGTTTGGAAAACCATCATTGGAAACAGCTGTAGATTGTTGTGGGTTGCTCACTGGAGGCTCTTGAGACCACTAGAAACTCAGGAGGTCACTAGAGAGTTGCTTTAACAGCTGTGATGAATCAGCAGAGGACTTGTGTTGGTGTGTCAAGTAAGGTTTGATTTGGAACTTCCTTTTCCGTAATGTGTTTTGCTGTGGAAATAATCATGTGTCATAGTCAATTGGTTGTGGGTGATTTGGTTGAGTAAATAATATTATTTATCCAGTTGTTCTAACGACACATTTTATGCTTATTAAGTAATTCTTAAATAATCGGAACACCCGATTATGCTCAGATGTCTAAATCTTGTTTTTAACTTAATTCCTTAACAGCAATGTGGCAGTTGTATTCCCATTTACATTCATAGCAGAATTAAAACATGTCAAAATGATGTCATGTAGAGCCTGAAAAATAATTTTCTTTTCCAACAACTTCCAACTTGTTCTCGGATACTCAGGCGTTAAGATAAATGCAGCAGTAGTGCAGAACTAGGTTAGAAACTAGTACATTGCTTTAAGTGTCAGTTTTTTTGTGATGTTAAAGCAAAATGCTTGACTTCACATTTGTGTTATGTTGCTGGGACTTTTCACTCAGAGTTGTGCTTCTGCAGACTTCATCTCCTTTATGTGCAGGCACAGTCACTGTGGGTTGCTTGGTTTTGTTTAAAGGCTGATACCAACCAGGTAAAATGCTTGGTAAGGGTTTTTTTTCCAAACATTTCAGTACGTAAGGGCAGAGGGGAAAGTGAAGAAATGTGACTATGCCTGAAATAAAAACACTTTATTTTAATCTCAATTTATTCTTAAACGCTATATCAAATCACTTTATTTTAATCTCATTTTATTCTTAAACGCTGCTTGCTCTGTCTTTGCATATGGATGGTCTTGTATGCCAGTTGGCTTGCTGATTTTGCTTAAAAATCTTACTTTACCCCTGTTTTTTATTAACTAAATATGTATTTAGAATGGTTGCTTTGCCTATAGGTTAACAGCTGAATCCAGATTTGAAACTACAGAAGAAGAAGATAAGAAAGAAAATAAAATCACCACTGAGAAGAAAACACAAAAGAAAAAATATACAACGTTGTATGTATCTTCCAAGCCAACTTCTGAAACACAATGTGCTCAGCAGTAAAACTTATATTTCTGGAAGGAACCCCAACAATCTGGAGTCCTGCTTCAGCAGGAAATACTGAGTAAACAGTAGGGTAAACATGAAGGTACAGGTTCCTATATTGACCTGCCTTGTTTTTTGAAGAGTACGGCTGCATTAATAGTTGCACTTCCCAGAGGGCACCTGTTAAGGTCCCTGGCAATGGGACCTGAAGTGTTGCCGTGGCGTCAATCTTGGCCAAGTATCTAAAGGTGTGTGAATCGTCATTTGTGTGAAGCACAGGGCTATTCTGAAAGATAAGTATTTGCTACAGAACTTTTATTGTACGATAAGACAGGGTTCAGCTCTGAGCAAGACACAGTAGACAGTGTTGATGTGGAACTCAGCGAAGTCATGTGCTCCTGAATTTCCTCAGAATTCTTAATGCTTTTGCCCCTAATGTGTAATTGTTCAAGATTCAGGCTGACCTGATTTCGAAGGTGCATGTGTAAATCTTTTCCTGGTTTGTGGGATAGTATTCTTCTGAAACTCTATAAATTCTTGCATTTGTGCTAATAATTAAAATAAACCTTTCTTTCTCTTCCTTTCTAAAATGTCATCTATATTACAACTGAGACAAAATATTTATCTAACGCTGTAAGTTTTTGTTTTTTTTTTAATTGAGAGGAGGTATTTTGTAGAAAGGATTTTGTTTAAAAAATTACTTATCAATAAAAGCTAAGAAACTGTAATACATATGCTGGGTGTCATTGGTTTTTTAGAACTGTAACTTTCTGTTGGCACTTCATACAGAATACCTGTGAACATTTAAGCTAATTGCATGGTTATTTTTTTTTCCCAACATTTTAAGATACTTTGAGATAATTTCATTTGACTCATTATACCATGGTTTAAACTCTCTCTAGTGAATGGGTTAGCCAATTTCTAAACAAAAGGCTTCATAGTTAAGATGAAAGCTCTTTAAGACAGTAGAAGTAAACATGCTATATAAAGAATACTTTATTTTTTGTATTCTAACTTTGATCTGTTTCATTTGGTAGCTTGCCCTGACTGGAATTTTCCCACCACCAGAACACTTCTAGATAATGTACAAATGTACCTTAGAGATACAGTGTCTTGAGTAAAGTCATCTTTTGAAGAAACATAATGGATTTTGTCTTCCTCACCACTGCCAATCTTTAACAATCTCTTGCATAAAACTTCATAGGCAGCCTGTGGAGAAATGGCTAACCAGATGTGCCTTTATGAGTCTATTGAATGTACTTGTCAAAGACAGCTGTTTAGACATGCTTGTTTACAGTTGTGCCAGTTGGGAGGTGATGTCAGGAATTTTGTTAACTGTGAGTGTGCATATGGATGGCTTTAGCTTGTCAGTCACTCATCTCCAGAAATACTGAACTGTACCATTCTCAGTGACAGCAGAAGTGACTAAAAATGTGGTAAATTGAAATGAGCAGATGTGGCTTGTCACTTTCCAGTGCAGTTTGAACTTGTTATTGGTCCATTTTCTAAGCAGTTAAATTTAGGCACAGTCTAGTTGCTGTTAGTGCTGCTGTTGAACAAAACAAATCCTTGTCTCATAGAATCTCATTGTACCATTTAATCAATCTAAGAAATCTATTATCTATCCAGATCCTTCACTCTTACACATGAAGTCTCCGTAAACTGAGACTCTTATTTCTTGTTAACTTGTAAGATATTCTGTGGAAGCTAACACATATCTATGAAAGAGTTCTTACTCTTCTTGACTTGGACTCCACATGTGGACTCCACATTGAAGAAATCATGTTTTGCATGTGTCAAAACATTAGAAGATCACCATTTGCATTAAAAAAAAAAGTTGAAGTTAGCTTTGTTTACTGTAACTGCACAGTGAGAGGCAAATAGCATAAAACAACTAAATTACATCATTCAATTAGAGGAAAACCTTCAGGAACTTGATATTGGATGCATACACTTTAAGAGGGAGTACTGAACTGCAGATTGTCCACTAAGACATACTTAAGATATTGTCCTTTAAGTATATGAGAATACTTCTCGTATTTTCTCTTTTCCTTCTGTTTTGTTGCATCAGTTGCTTTCCTGCAATTGTGCTCACGGATTGTGGCATACAATAGAATGCAGAGCCAGTTAAATGCAACTGTTCTTGGCTTCAACTCTTCTGTGTAGTGGAAGTTAGCATAGCTAAAACTTGATAATTGGATAGTCAGCATTTTAGAAGATCTTGCTTTCTGGAACTGATTGCAATACTAAAGGAAACAGGAATTCTCTCCCTTCTTCCTCCTGCCTGCACCCCACACTCCCAAGAGGTAAGTTTTACTTGTGAGTTCCCAAGGCAGGAAGATATTCATCTCTGGGGAAGCAAGGAATTTTCTACTTGCCTGTGAAGATCTGCCTGGAAAAAGATATAAGGAAGAGATGGTAAGGTAAGGTACATGAGGGTGATGAGTGATTCTGTCCACTGTTTTCTATAGAATAGTAACATGGAATGGTAATTACGCAAATAAATCAACAAATATTTAGAATGAAAACCTGCACTGATAAAGTGCATAGCTATTATCTGCCTTTGTTCTCTAGACCCTTCTTGGGGTTTATCCTCTCTGTAGGAACATGGGTTTTTAGGGTTACCACACATGCTTTATGCCCCAGAGGCATTTTCCTCTTAAAGCTGAAAAAATATTTTTTTTGCTCAATCCATTTGTTAGAAATTATAGCGAGGACTTTTTCAGACACAGACAAGGAGATTGTCTTAGCTAATTTATGTGGAAGTGGTAGTAGGTGCTAGTAGCTAGTGAGTTGCAAAAGCTTCATCATGAAAGTATGACAGGAAGAAGCAAGAGCAGATGTGAGCAATGCTGAGAGCTGGGCGGGGGGCGGGTAGGGGCTGGCAGGTGGGAAGCAGCAGAGGCTTCAGAAGCTTGTGTTCGTGAGTCGGGGCTCTTCTGGTGAGTTGGGATGGCAAGAAAGGGACATAAGCTCCAAGTGGGGAGGGAGCTAAGCTCAAATGTATGGTGCTGTACATTTTGTACATGTCTTGTACTCCTTGCAGAATCAGATCTCTGACATGGAAAAGATTCAGGGCATCAGAATAGTATTACAAATGGGACCCCAGTTTGGAGGTGTAATTTGTGTGTATCCTTTTTTGGGGGAAGCAATTACCTAAAAAAGTAACTAGCTGTATCATTTTGCTAAGCTGGATTGTAAACATGGTTAAGATTAGGGCAATTCTAGCAAATCTGTGGTAAAGTTTAAGGTGGTTTTCTTCCAGAAATAGGTGTCAGAATTCCATGTGCCGTGAGACAGACTGGCAGTCTGTGCTTCTGTGACTGTTGGTTAAGGAACTGTCATGTCATGTGTTATAAAAAAAGATACTCGTGTAGCACAGCACTGCTAAACTGTTGATAAACAATGATTGCTGAGTTGCAATGTAACATCCAGAGAACAGAACTGTCATATGACTTCACAGTACTGAGCAGGAGATCGAATGGCAAATCTCGTAAAGCACTTTCTGTTTGGGGTTTTTCGAATTCCAAATTATTAGTAAAGAATATGAATGGAGGTGACACTTGTCTGCCATTTGGTATGTTTTTCTTAACCCAAATTACCAACAACTTGGCTTGATCTTTGTGCACCCAAAATGTCATTATGGAAGTTAGCTCACACAGCAGCCTGTGTGAAGTAAAGGCTGTAAATGTACAAGAAATTACTTGTTGCAGTGTTGCCTTGACAATATGTCTTTCAGAAAGTGCTGCTTTGCTTAGAGAACAAAAAGAAACTCTCCCACTTCTTCTTCCAAAGGTAACATAACAGAAATAAAAAGGAATGGGTGCAGTTTTAAATGCGGTGGCTTTGTCTTAACTTCTCTTATGAGGGGTAGTCTACTATGAAAAACAAATCCTCATTCCAGGAGAGGTTAGGAGAAAGTAGTTTTGAAGATGTAGTGTCTTGTGGAGTCAAATATTTAAAACCTAATTTTGGTGTCACTTAAGACCTAAGGCCCCCTTGACATTTCAGAACTGAGCTAACCAGTGTTTACAGATCGTTACTGTAGCTGGGCTTTGCACACAGTAGCCTTCCAGCTTAGCTCTCAAGTTTACAGGTGGTGCAGGAGAGGACTGGGGTGTTTTGGGTTTTTTTTTTTTTTTCTTTTTTCTTTTTGCCTGCTTATGTATTATAGCCAGCACCATGCAATAGAAACACCCAGTTTGGGATTCCCCTCCCCCATGACACTGGGTACAATATCTTGAGCTGAGAAAAGAGGAAGGAAGCGCAGAGCTCAGAACAGCAGCAAATCTCGCAGCACCCTCGCAGTTGCCTCAGCCTGCCTTCTAGTCCTCGGTGACAGCTGCTGGAGAACCGATCTTGCTTCCACTGCTGTTGTTACCCAGCTTCACGTCTGTGTCCTACACGTTTTGGTTTCATTGGTGGTGGGCATCCTTCAGAGCCTCACGGATTCATGTACGATGGCGAGATGGCACAAGACAGACAAGAAGAGCGGTGTGGGTACGTAACTCAGTAAACTGTCATTTGAGTTTTGTCTTCATAACTTCTGAACAGGATGTGGGCAGGTGTTCTCTGTAGTGTGATGAGTTAACACCCTCCACTTTACCATGGTGGCTTAATTGAAATAATCAATTTTGTTCAAAGTTTTAACTCTTCAAACAGAAGGGCAAAAAGTAGATGAATGTCAGCTTGGGAGATGTAACCCTTCCACCTCACCACACATCCCCACCCTCCTCAAATCTTGAACTCACGCAGTAATGCAGTTTTTCTCACCTCAGTATTTTAGAAACAGATTGAATAAGTAGTATATTGTATAATAAGTAGCAGCCAGAAGTTACGGGGAACAAATGTAGGGGAGGGGAATCCTACAGTTGTTTCCAAGACTGTCACTTGAGGTTAGTGTTAGAGAAAAACCTGTACGTGAGTTGGTAACTAATACTTTTTTGAAGGAAAGTAATTTTCCAACATAAATTTTACTTAAAATGAATTTTAACTTGCATAAGGGTCTGAATTGCTGTTAAAAAAAAAAAAAGCCTTAAAATTAGGAATCAAAGCTGAAGTACTTGAAATAAATGTCCTGCTGAAGTCAACGGCAGGTTCTCAGAAGATAGTTAATCTTGTACTTGTTATTAATCTGGAATCCCCATATTCTTCTAAAAGACTTTTTTTTTTTAAGAAGTCCATAATATTTTGTGATATGCATTAAAAACAAAAAACCCCACCCAGCTTCATGAAATAAAATGAATCATCAAGGAATTAATAAGAGGAAAAGAATGTCTTCCTGTTCAACTTCCACGTGCAGAATTGTGAAATGGAAGTAGCCTGTTCTGGTAGCAATATATATTACAAAATAAAGGGTGTAAATATTTAGTGTTTCATTTTTACAAATAGTAGAAAGTACTTGATTTTTGCACTTGTTTTTCTGAAATCTATTGATTTGAGAGAATATGACTGGATTTGTTGGATGTGGTCTCTGTCTCCCTGTTTCTAGTGTCAGATGTTCTCTTGCATTTGGCCAGAAGCCCTAGATACTCATCAGCTATTCACGAGAATAATATAAAACAAGCTTCACTTGCAGCAGCTTTTTACAGGGAGCACTTTGGGTCAGGGTGAGTTTCATGTAATTATAAAAAAGGCTGGTTGCTCTTGCACTGTAATTTTTAACACCATGGGGGCCGAATAACCCGACCTGCTGTCAAGTGTGATAGAAGCTAGTCATTTTTTTTTTTTTTTTTGCATATACTCCTGCAGTGAAGGTCAGACCAGTCCTCCGGGTGTGACCAGTACATGTCCCCTGAAAAGGCCCTCAGTCGTGATCTGCCTGTCACGTGTTGCGCGGTCAGCCTGCCGTGCTTTGTTTAGAGCGGAGTTTTACGCAAAAAGCCAGTATGATGTAGTAGCCCCTATGGTATTCAAGAGGTACACCAAACCACACATAATAAAAACCAGCTTGTGAAATATATTACTTCATAGACTAATAACAATCCCGTAATGGTTGTTTTCATGAGGACTACAATGCATTTTGACTGACCAATCCACTGCACTATTTGATGTAAACTGCACTACTCAGAATGTGCAATCCTGTATAGCAGTAGTCTTTTCTACCTCTGATCTAAGAATATTTACTTCAAAATTGTAAGCTTTTAACTGAATCACTTAACGTGAACACTTTATTTTAGTGCATAAAAAGAAAGCAAATAATAGAAAATAACATTTAATGGCAGTATTTTATTACTGTTAAGCTTAAACTGCCATAGAGACAATATAAGCTCAGGAGTTTTTTAAAATTCAGAAGGACTAGGTTTTATTTGATCCGGCAGTGGACCAGTGCTCTTGTACTTCAAATATCATTAGCTTGAACAACTACAGCACTCTCATTTTCGAGTGGGTATGTGCTATGTGTAGCTCATAGAGTGGTATCAGCACAATCACTACTACGTACAGGCACTGCTTTCTGAAACGTGGTCTGCTAGAAATATTGCTTCTCCTCTCGCCCATCTCCCTGATAAGGCTGTTGTCTCCCTCAGTCTGGTTAGCTGGGTTTACAACAGAGTGGATTTCTTTATAAAGGCCTGCTAACCTAAGAAGTCTGATGGTGTGCTCGTGTGCTGAAAACACATTTGGGTTATGCATGTTCATCACTTCACTGAATACTCTCCAATCTGTTGTAGCATGTGGATGAGGACTCCTGAGGCTTGGGAAGTTCCCAGGTGTCAACACAGGGATCTGTAACTTGTGGCCAGGGGTTAGGACTCACTGAAAGATGAACTTGCTGTCATAGAAGCATGTAGGATGTCTGGTAGTTTTGTGTCAGGAACAGTGAAGATGAGGGCAAAATAAAACTCAATCTTTATTTTAATTTGCAAATTTTTATGATTCATTTCCTGTTGCAAATTAAGAAAAAGCCAGTTAGCACTCGACCTGCTGAGATTAGCTCAAAGAAGCAAACAGCCACTATTTGACTAAAAGAAATCTGCAGAGAGTAGGAATAATGAGAAAGGATTATCAAGTGCACCAAATAGGAAATGGTGCAATTGATTAACTAGATCTTTAATGAACTTTGCTAATGTTTAAAAGCAAACAACAAATTTATTAAAGCTTTGATAAATTTCCTTTAAATTGGCAAAGAAAGTCACATATCCAGTTTGTGAAGCAGCAGGTGGACCTCTGCTTTACACTCTGGTAGTTCTCAAAGATGTTAGCTTTTCTGTTGCATGCATAAAAAAAAAAACTTATAAACCTGGTTAGCCACGAAGTAACTTGCTCAAGCACAAAGGCTGTACAACCTTGCAGGACTAACAACAGGCCAACTGAGGTCAGCCCTACTGTTTATAGAAATAATTCCTTAAGTTTTATGGCTGTGAGTCTTAGGGTAAACACATTTAGTTAGTAAAATTCATAGCTGCAGATATCCAACCTTAAAGAATACCTGACATAAAGCATTTCAAAGCTGGAAAATAACAGTAGCTGGTTAACACTGTCAGGTGTACTTTGAATATACATTCCCTCTCCTGTAGTTACCAGAAGTACACATGACTGTTTCTTGTAGGTTGTCTTCAGTAGGGAGTGTTGCATTTCTGTTTTTGTATAATTGCTCTAAGGTATAATTAACTACAGATTCAATAAGCTGTAGCTTATAGCCAGGAGTTCCTTTTCTTAGCCAAGCTGTTGGCTCACACTCTGCTAGAATGCAGGGTACGTGCCCACTTTTGTCTTTTACTTAAATGGGATACTCCAGATTGCTGATACTCTGCTTTGCACTTGGAAACCATATTCCTGATTTTACACGTAAAGCTTGTTCTTAGTCTTGAAGATTTCACAGCAAAAATGTGTGCTACTTTTATGGACAGTATGAGACAAAGTCATGGCAGGCTAGTGGTTTCAGTATGAGTTTCCTCGCACTGTGCAAGATGAAAAGTATTTGAAATCTGCTTAGACCTTGAGGAAACTATCACATGTGTGAAAAAGTTACAAGCTGGCGAAATAGTATGTTGGCATGCTAAATTCAAGTGTCAGACTTACTCCTGTACTGCTGACTCTGAAAATGGGTATTTGTCGACTTGAAGCATGTGTTGGGGGAGGTGTTCTGGTTTTGTTGGGTGAGAGGGGGCCTAACACGGCAGCTTCTGTAGGAAGCTGCCAGAAGTCGCTCCCCTTTGTTCAGTGGACTCAGCGGGGCCTAGGGTGGACCTGCTGCTGGCCAAGGCCGAGCCAATTGGTAGCAGAATGTCCCATGATAACGCCTCTGCGATAATGTATTTAAGAAGGGGAAAACAGGAAAAAAAAAAAAAAAAAAAAAGAGGTGAAGCAGCTGAACGAGGGCAGAGAGGGGGAGGCGTGAGCCTTGTGGGCCTTGCAGGCCTCACCCTCTGGCCTCCCGCAGGCGGCCGACTGGGCCCAACTCGGCCCGGCCCGGCTGCAAGAGGCGGAGAGGAGATGAGATGTGAATGAGATGTAAAAAGGATCTTGAGAGGCCTCTGCCAGCCTGTTGTGAGGAACGGCTGCAGACACCAAGGTCAGTGAAGAAGGATGGGGAAGAGAAATATGGCTTCTGGCCAAGATTCCCTGGCAGCCCGTGGTGACAACCATGGTGGAGTAGGCTGTCCCCCTGCAGCCCATGGAGGCCCACGGAGGAGCAGAGATCCACCTGCAGCCCGTGGAAGACCCCACGCCAGAGCAGGAGGAGGCCTGAAGGCGGCTGTGGCCCGTGGAGGCCCCGCTGGGGCAGCCGTTCTGGAGGGACTGCACCCCGTGGAAGAGATGACCCACGCCGGAGCAGTTTAATGAAGGACTGTGGCCCGTGGGAGGGACCCCACGCTGGAGCAGGGGAGGAATGCGAGGAGTTCTTCCCCTGAGGACGAAGTAGCGGCGTAAAACAACGCGTGATGAACTGAGCGTAACTCCCATTCCCTCTTCCCCCCTGTGCTGCTCGGGGGGGTGGGGAGGAAGGTAGTAGCGATCATGTTAAGCCTGGGAAGAGGGAGGGGTGGAGGAGGTTATCTTGTTCCGTCTCATTCTCCTGCTAGTTTTAGAAAGGAATGAATACTTTTCCCCAAGTCGAGTCTGTTTTTGCCCGTGACGGTAACTTTAAGGATTTCTGTCTGTCCTTATCTCAAACCTCGAGCCGTTTTCCTTATATCCTCTCCCCCTGTTCTCTCGGAGGGTGGGGGGAGCGAGAGACAGACTGTGTAGTCTGGTCCTGATCGGGGCTGAACTACGACAGGAGGAGACGAGCGAGTGACGACTCTGACACTGTAGAAAAGCATATGCTCAGCCTGAGTGCAGAGGGCTGTGACTGGCATGTCTAATTTCATCTCCTGAAGAACTCTGAAAATTACATATCTGAAATCTACATAGATTGAGCTGTAAGGGAGGCAGAGCTTTCTTCAGGGTAAGTTGCCTACGCCATGAAAATGCAACCCCTGAACACAACAGACTGTTCTAGCTCTGTGGGAAACATCAACAGTCCCCTGAAGTACAGCTCACTGCAAAAGGCAAACTGAAGTAAGATGAAGACAAAGCTGGGAAAGGCATCTCTTATACACAGTCTCTCATGAAAAGCTAAAAGCATGGCTAAATACTCTGTTCTTCACTAAGACTTCTAAGAAAAATGACCAGACCTTTTCAGAGAAAAGGTAAAGTCAGAAACAATATCTTCATATAACTAGTTGGGCATGTTATAACTTCCTGGTTCTTATAATCCATACTGGTCTGATTGTGTTTAAGGAGGAAAATAAGTCGTTCAAGTCCGCTAAAACCTCCATCTGGCCCCAAGGCTACACCTGCGAAGAAATCTGTATTCAATTGTTATCTGAGGTAACAGCTTGTTCTCTGAGAACTGAAGAGTTACCCTTTGAGCATGACTTGTAATAAATTAAATTAGCTTCTTACACACCTTGAGCTTTGGTACATGTCTCTGACCTGTGAAATAATTCATTAGAACTGCATCCATGTCGTGTTCACTACTGTACACTTGGTCTGTGAGATTTAAGAGATCTGTAACTCACAATACTGGAAAACAAATTTTATAGGTTTCTTTGCAGAAGTCAAGAAACCCTGTTAGAACTGCATAATATTTTCACATGAGGTTTGTCAGTGTCCTTGATGAGTAATTTCACCTTGTTTTCATGAGAAGAAAATGGTAGCTGAACACAGAGAATTGATCTGTAAGGAAAGGATGTACTACTTTATACATTAATACTCATAAAAAATAGAGCTGTAATATTTCAAAAATAAAATGGAACAGGATTCTATTCATCAGAAATTGCTTGAATACGCAAAACACTTACTGAGTTATTACATAGAAATCATTCCAGATAGTCCTGCTATTATGGTAAAATGAAATTAAAAGCTGGTTGAGCAAAGCTATACATACGAAATGTTTTTCAAATTTTACAAGTTGAAGAGTGGGAAACAGCCAAGGAAACCAACTTGAAACAAGACCTGTTACTTAAAGGTGAGCCTCAAACCTGAAACAACATAATGTTTGTATTTGTTATAAAGAACAGGGCAGGGACTTCTCACGGAGCAGAACAGGCAGGAAAAGCAGGTAGGAAGATGAGGCTAATAAATGACTTCAGTGCTGCAGATCTGTGGGATTTCCCTTGCTCACCATTCCCATCTTGCATTAGTCTACAGTCTAGTCATATGAACAGCAAGAATCTGGGTATTTAAAGTACACAATTAGTGAGGAAATCTAGCTTTTTGAGGAAGAGATTCTGTTATTTCGATTACTGTGAGGTTTCTAGAGTGTTCTGTGTGTGAATGTTCCCAAACAAGGTTCAAAGCATGGTGTTTTTGTTTTTTTCCCCACTTACCTTCTAAATAGAGGATGTATAATTTAAATTACAGAATGTAACTGTGCTCCCATCTCAATCTGTGGTTGTTTGAATTTGTATTTTAACAGGAATCCTGCTCTAAAGGAAGAGTGACTGTTTCATTTACCTCGAGTCTTGGAATGTTAACAGAAATGTCCTCTACAGATTTTCATTACTTTACTTTGTAAAACATGTACATACCTATGTGGCTTCGTAAACCGGGCTTCATAGCTGTGCATATATTCAACAGCACGCACACGTATAAACCTAGTGTGGGGGGGAATGTTGGATACAATACCTGCAGCTCTGGTTTGAATAAATACACAGGAATTAAAGGGAAACAGGAATTTACTTCAGCCTTTGCTCTTTTTTTTTTTTTTTTTTGCTGCTGGGATGGACACTGGTAGATGTCTTCACTTATGCTCTGGGTGGCTGAAGGGGTGAGAGTGCCAGCAGAATTAGACACGGAAGGTTCTCAGAGTAACTGTCTCGACAGTGGGTCTTGTTTGGCTGGACAAGAAAGGATTCTTTGGGTATGCTTCCTGGGAGCCATCTTGTTAAGACACAACTGAAAGCTCACTTATGCTTGAGCAGAGTTCAGTTTGGAAAATCTTTCATGTTAGCAGTTTGGCCTGCTATTTTTTAGGTTTGATTTCTAAAGCAACTTGGTTGTGGTATGCTCGTGAGGGAGCTAAAAAAACCACCTGGAACTGAAGGGGGTTTTGCACTGGTTTTGTTTGTTTTTCTGTGTGTCACGTGTGCATGTCCTGCTATAAAATTACCACTGAGGTTACGGCAAGCTCTAAAAAGATTGGGCTCTTGTATTCTTTGCTGATGCAGGGAGAAATTTGCTAACTGGATTGTTAAAGAACCCTAAAGTCCGTGTTTAGGAACACTGCCTTAAGGCTGGAGTTCCGGAGTATTCTGTGCTGTTCTGGGAGGATCTGACAGCATCTGTGCTGGATATGCTGTTGATGGGAACATCTTAGCTGATGCTGGCTGCTGAGGAGGGCATATGCTGTCCGAATCTCTCCCGTTAATCTGACTGCCATGACGTCAGTTGCTCCTGCGTCAGTACTTGCTATTGGGAGTGAGAATGAATCTTGGAGTCTCCAAGCAGGCCACGCTCTGTGCCTTGAGGGTACAGTCTCCTTTTATGTTTATGGCTGGGATAGAGAATGCCAGGGAGTGCATACATACACGTTTTTCATGTACTATTTTTGAAGAGCAAAATAAATGAAATGGGTGTTTGTGAGCACAAAACCACACACACACAACCCCAAAGATCGCAACAGAGGATGGAGGAAAGGGAACTGATGTATTAGGTAGTCGGATTGTTTATAGATTTTTTTTTTTTTGCAATGGTATATGTGAGATAATTTCTTATGATAAAATGTCTGGATAGCTTTAGAGCTTAAAACTTCATAAAGGAATTTGTTAAACTCATCCTAAAAAACAATCCAAATTCTACAGTAAAGTCTCTCTCATTAAACTTCTGCTTACTTGTTTAGAAAAGTCTTGGCTGATAGAGCCACTTCCTCTTGTCAGTTTGTTACTGCACTTTTCAATTCATTAATTGCTGTTAGATGAATTTTTAAGAGAGCAAAACCAATATGCAGTGTGAATATATGACTCAGTAATTTGCATCTATATTTTGAGACAAACAGAACTGTGGGTGGAGCAGTGCGTATTTTGAAATAAAAGTATATGCTAGGCAATAGTAATCTGAATCTGTACGGACATTTCAGGGAAACAGTAAAAACACACACATCCTCATCCTCTCCATACCCGACCCACCCCAAAATGCTCTGATGGAAACATCTCTAAATGTCCCAATAACTTAGGAGGGGTGTTTGCCATCTTCCATTTCTTGAAATCTGTGTCAAGACTAACAAAAGGAAGCCAGTCAGAACATAACTACATGTCTAATATAAACATCATCTACTCCGACTTTGTGTTGAGCTAAAATGGTTCTCTGAGGATCACTGAGGAAGTGTTTTCAAGTTTTTCTTCAATAAATGGTTGGATCTGGATGCTAAGCCTCACTTCAAAGTTAGATTTTTTTTTTTTTCCTGCTTTTTTCTCCTCCCTTATGTTTAACGATTCTACCCAACCAGGAGAAGGAACTGGTATGAAGGCCTCTTCATGTCCCAAAAAAACCCAACAAACAACAAACCCCCAACTTGTTTTTTGTTCCGTAAGCCTCTAAATTAAAAGTTCATTTTAATTTCTGTTTCAGAAATATAATGATGGCAAAACAAAGAAGAAACAGAAATTATTGAATACTTGAAAAAAAATGAAGAGGATTTATTTGTTTAGGTCTAGACTCCTACCTTAAGCTTTTTCATGAAAAGGCAATTTAGTTTGAGAATTTAAAGATAATTTTAAGTAAAACGTTTAAGTAAAATGTGTCATTAGTATATATCTTGGCCTAGTAGAAATGAATATCTTGCTTCAGAAGCCTGGAGGGGGCAGCAGAAGGAAAGTACAAATATACTGAGGGTAGGCTCAGCTTTCTAGATCAGCTTTCCCCTAGTCCAAAATACTGCGAGTTTGGATGCTGTGTATGTGTGGATGGATGGGGACACTGCCACGAGAAAAGGAAGAAAACCTTGCTGACTCTTAGCTGTACTGCACAATGGAGTTAACAGTTATTAGCTGGTGTACTGTTCCTACTTGCATAGTTTAATTGTTGTTTCAGGCTTACATATTTTAATTAGTTTTCCTGCATGATATCAGCTTCAATAACCACTCCTACTCTGTTATGCTATTGTAAAAGTCTATAACCAAGCCCGTGAAGAAAAGAAATACAGAAACAAATGCTTACGATGGCAGCCCACATCCTGTAGCCCTAGAATGTAAGAACTAGTAAAGAAGCTTATTTTCTTGAATTCTTTCTGAAACTTGGTTGTTTCTTAACCACATATAGATAAGCTTCTGATTAGAACGCTCTTAAAATCCGCTGCTCCTGTGTTCTTCTCAGATTTATGAAATACAGACGGTTACGAAACTTTCCACTGTTTCCATAAGAAACACAGTTTCGTGTTAAGATGAAGCACCTAAACCCGGGAAAGAATTCAGTAAATTCAGTTTTCAGATGTGTGTCTGCTCCCCTTTTCACCTGTTAGCATAACTTGCTGTAAACTGTGCACTTAAATTCTTAGTCAGAGCAGTAGGCTAACAATTCTCTCGCACAAGAAACATGTATATATTGAAGATCTGAATCTAAATAGGTGCCGTTAAATCCTATGCAGAGCAGTTATTATAAATACCTTGTTTTCATGCATATGCTGGTTTTCTTTGCCTCCAGCACTGGCTGTTTTCAACACTTTTGCATTTTAAGAAGAAAAGAGAATAAGTAATGGTAACTGATAAAACTTGTTGAATAAACTATGGTTTTGTTTGTTTATTTATCTAGCGTATTTATTCTAGTATCAGAATCTTAATAACCTCGTGTATTTTTCAGTTTAACTGCAGTGCACGGCTGTACTGAAAAACAGTATTTTCATCCTTTAATTTTTCAGCTATATACAATTTCAAAGGCACAGGAATACAACAACTACCTCTACAGATTGGTGATGTGGTCCATATCTTGGAGTCCTGTGAGGGTAAGTCAGTTGCCCTCAGACTATACGTTTCTGTGTGGATAAGTTTAATCCTTTTACTTCACAGCAAGTCCCCGTGTTACATAAGTAGTTGTCTAATGCTCTTATTTGTGTCAGTAGTGGTGCTCTATTTTGAGAAGGAACGTGTTCATTTTTGGAGAGCCAAAATAAGAAATGTTAGAGTACACGTGGTTTTTTGGGAAGCCATTACCAAACGAGGAAGTCATCAAGGTGAACACAGAGTATGTGAGGTTCATGCCAGCTTGTAATACACCTGCTGGAAGTTACATTAGATTTGACTGAAGTTTTAACGCAGTACATTTTTGCCTCTAAAGTAAATATTTATTGCTAGGAGATATTCAGCACTCTAGTCATGCTATGGTATAAGACGGTAACCTAGTATGTAAAAGTAGTCTGTAGGTCAGCATGATAGCAACATTTCTGAAAACCATGCAACTAACTGAACATGCTGAAGAGCAGAAGTCCAAGTTCTGTCATGCATAATAGAGAGCCAATATGCTGATCCAAACTGATGTAGTTGGTTTGTGGAGATATCTGACCAACTGGCATAAGTGTAAAATAAGCACAAGCAATGAAAAAATAAGTGAACACAGTTTTGTGCATTTGTGAAGCTGAATTTACTGTTAGTACTGTAGTGATTGTGTATTCCTCCATACTGATTTGATCTGTACCTTCTCCATCTTGCTGAATTGCCTCCCAAGTCTGCCAGAACTACTTAAGGTTTCATTAGTATAAAGCATCAAGGGTGCAATTATTATCACTAACTTAACAGTTAATTATCCACAAATGTCATTGTAATAGTAATTTATTTTGAATCTGTAGTGATGTTCTTGACCAGGTAAGAGTTTAAAAAAATAATCAAGTGCTTCAAGCTTTGAAAAATGTATTGTAAAATTATCTTGCTCAACCTATTTCCACTGTCTGTCAGTTGTACCTTATTAACTGTAGTTATGTTAAAGAGAGAGGCCAGCTGCTGCTTTATGCAGTTACAGAGACAGCTCAGTGTTGAAAGACACTGAACCCAGCCCATTACACTTCATAGAGCTCTAGGTTGTTTTGCATGGAAACAACATGGCATTTGAGAGAAGAGCATCTGAGAAAACATACCTGCAGTGTTTTGGAGCACAGAAGCATATTAGTTTTTTTTTTTCTTCTCTTTTTAAGATAAATTCAGTATCTCTAAGCATCAGTGAAAACACTGATGTGAACTCGTTAGACTATTAGTCACCAGATGCATCTCAGTCATGAGTAATGATTCATGTCCTCTTCTAAAAAATGAAAGGCCTGCATAATTCTAAACATTCTAAACATTTTGTCTAAGAAAATATGCATTGGCAAAACCGAACTCTCCTTATCCTTAGATTGTCTCTGTTAACTGCAGAAATAGCATTTCAGGTTTCTGACTCCTGTGGTACATAGGTTGTCAGGTTTTCAGCCCAGCCTAGCAAGCTGAGTGGTCATCTTATAGGTTTATTTTTTTTATCAAGATGTATTTTCTCAGTCCTCTACCATTAACACACTATGTCACGGCTTGCTTTATGAAATATGTTTGTCAATGAAGAAATGGAATCTTTTCCGTCATGCAAGTGAGGAAGTTCATCTTTTATCAGAGATCTTAAAAACATGCTGCTAGCTGCAGCTGAAGAGTAACCGATAGTAACAGGTTTTTTTCCTCACTCATTTTATGTGCTATTTTAGTTTGTTTTGCATACAAAAAATATATGCATAGAACATGTGCAGTCACAGCAAATCTATTTTACACATTTGATTGTAAATTGGAGACTATGCACAAATAATTCAATTTTAGAAGTAAGGTGGAACTTGTATTGTTGAGAAGATACTGTAAAATAAAAAGTGTAGTGCTGAAAAACCTGAAAAAAAATCTGTTCTGAATCTCTCCTTGAGGTCAGTGATTTTCCTGAGACTTTTAACATTGCCTTTCTCAGTATCCGTTGGGGTTTGGGATTTTTTTTTTTTTTTATGCCTTGCTTGCATGACTGAAATATCTGTGCTGTGGTAGAAATGGTGCGAGAGAAAAGGTGCTAGGGAAGATATAATATCTGTTCATGAAATTATAGTCAGATAATGTATGCTTTTAGTAATAAAATGCTTTCTTTGGGGTGAAATAGAAGAAGTATTCAACAGAGTTGAATGCTACTGCTGTGTAGGTAGTGTTTGATGTTGGAATGTGTGCACAGTGGATGTGGCTTCTGCTGTAATTTAGTAAGACTGAACTCTTTAAGTTCTTTTTTAGAAGCTCGTTGTGACTTACCTGGGGCATAGACGGAACAAAGTCTAAATTAGTATTTAATTACCACTACTGCAATACTGCACTTTACACTTTCAGAAGGGGTTTCTGGTTATGAATGGAGCAGAAGCCCCTAAGAGCCCTTCATTTTTTTGGGTTCTACCTTAAACTCTACACAATGAAGCCATGTTTTTGAGTTAGGTCCAAAAGCTGTAATCTCTTACAGCAGAAAAGATGGCTTACTCTTACATTCACAGAAGTTGGATATCTAACAGCCCTGTACTTTACTGGATTAACGTTACACCTAAAATGTAATCAGAAGAGCTTAATGGGCTATCCAGTTTCATGAGTGATCTTGGTCGAGACACATACGTGCTGCATGTCTCATTATGAAACTGCTTATCCTACCTGAGTGTGGGAGTGTTAAACTCTGTAAGATTATCTGTACTGTGGGAAGACTTCAAAGTAGACCATATAATCATACTTGCTAATGTGCAAGTCATGCTAAATATGCTTCCTGATACTCACTTTTCTTTAATCTATGTATTTTTTAAGTAACTATTAATTTTTAAACATCCTATGTTTGTTATTCTTATACGAAAGAAAAACCATGACTTTACTATATGCTTTTTTATGCATACATTCTGTCATACTAAGTGCACTCTTTTTCCTTTTAGATTGGTACAAGGGTTATTTAGTCAGACATAAAAGATCAGAGGTAAGATCATGCTATTCATTCCCATTAGACTATTTTTAATTTAATTTAATAAATATATCTATGAGAATTAACCACTTCCTTTTAACTAATTCTTAATATTGCTAAATGGCATCATCAAGATCAACATGTATAACATGTTTTAAGTAGTATTATTAATTCTATGTACTAAGTTTCACTAAATTTACTATTAATGGAACCACCTTCTTTTACTTTGCTTCTCTGTGGACTCTTTTGAACATAAGTCTTAATGAAAAACTATGGAAGTGATAAGACATGATTGTGTTCTGATTAAGATTCAATGCTAAAAGAAAATTGCTATAAAAGCTGAAATCTAATTGAGAGAAAGGCTTCATGAAGTACCACATATGGATGTCAGTTACTGAACAGAAAAGAATCCAAGAAAAACCTAGCTTAATTACCAAGACTAGATGTGCTAGTTAATATGAGGGTTGTCACGGACAGATCGATGGTCAAACATTGTTTTATGATGACTTAAAACATTTCAGCTGCTGTAAAGCAAGGACAAATCATATTAGACCATTTTCTTTGGTGACCATTTTGTATACAGAGGTCAGTTAAAAATAAATGTTCAGAATGTAACGAAATCTGGTGCCTCCTTTGCTACATCTTGCCAGGCATCTTACTGCATGGCCCTAGGTAGTGCAAAATGAGACCATAATCTCAATTGCAGTGATGTCACATATATCTAGAAGGCCTGAATTTATGGCTTTACTAAATGTCTCCCTTCTTTGTGCATTGCAACTGAAAGACTTTTTTTAAAAGCAATTTTAGACTTATGCAGGGTTCTTGACTCTTGTGCCTCAAAGTAAACTTTGAGTTTATTATGCTTCATGTCAATGGCCATTTTACTATTCATCCTAAGTGATTTCCTCTGTATGTCAATATTTCTTTCACTAGGATTTATTGATCCTGCATCAGTATCTCTCCTTTAGTTTGATAATCAAGCTGATATATAAATCAGACTGCTTTATTTTCCTACAACGTGAAATGTATGAGCTGATGCACAGAGAAAAAGTTTCTTTACTGAATTTACACTGCATGTACTGTTTTCTGGGGGTGTAGATAGGGGCAGGGGGGTGGAAGATGGTTTTTATGAAGAAACGTAATCCTGTGCATTCTAAGTTTGCAGAAAAGGATGTGTCAAAACTTCTATTACTTGTCTGTCAAATGGAAATGCATCTATCTGGAGAGAAAACTAGATAGCAGTTAATCTGGAGATTACTTTATGTTCATAGTTACCATCTTATGCAGAAAATGTGTTACAAGTGGGTTTTGGAGAGCTCTCATTTGTTACTTAAGTGTTCTTGGAGAATAAGAGTGGATGTTTGTTGGTTTTTTTTTTCCTCCAACAGGGAATATTTCCTAAATCTTTCATCCACATAAAAGAAGTTACTGTTGAAAAGAAAAGGTACTGAATTTAATTATTTTATTACATTAAGGATTTTGTCTGCTAAGGAATTTTTACAGAAAAAAAAATTTACAATGAGGGTAGTAGAACACTGGCCCAGGTTGCCCAGAGAGGCGGTGGATGCCCCATCCCTGGAAACATTCCAGGCCAGGTTGGAGGGGGCTCTGAGCAACCTGATCTGGTTGGAGATGTCCCTGGTCCTGGCAGGGGAGTTGGACTAGATGACCTTTAAAGGTCCCTTCCCACCCAAACCATTCTGTGATTCTATGAATGAGTTTTAAAGCATTTATATGCCTTAAACACAATAACTGTAATATAAACACATGAAACTTCCTTAATTTTTCTTCTCTTTGCTAGACATACAGAAAATATAATACCTGCTGAAATTCCTTTAGTTCAAGAAGTTACCACTACTCTCTGGGAATGGGGAAGCATCTGGAAGCAGCTCTATGTGGTATGACATTTTTGTATCCTGTGTGTGGTCTGTTAATTAGTCCTATTTATACATAGGAGACCTTGTTCAAATTAGTGTCTTCTCTTAGATGCAGGGCAGGATCTGGGAAGATTCGAGAAATTACTTCTTCACCACTGTTTAGATGATTACCATTTTCTTCAATGGCTTTAAAGTAAAAGGCTGACTTACTGCTGAGGAGTGATGTGACTTCATGCCTTTAGTTTCAACCTTGAGTATCCTGTACATGATAAATTTTTCTTAATTGTTCTTTGTAGAGTTGACAAGTTTCAAGACAGGAGTATCAAACATAACTAAGACACATTTGAAAAAGATTCCCCATATTCTTGGAATGCTAGAACAAAAGTTGTTCAAGGGTTACTGGGAGTGTGTAGCTGTTAACAATTGGCAATTTTAAGAAGTAATTTTACTTTCAGCATCTTAATTTTACATATTTTAAAGATTTATTTTTTTTTCCTGTCTTGGAGAAAACTGTTTTTTCCTGTAAACACTTTTACCAATGCATAAAAGTGCAATGAATTTGGAGGCATTAGTCAAAATGGCCACTGTATCAGCATCTGTAAGTGCCTTGTAAGTAAGCAGTCTGTAATCACAGTGGTCTTTTGCATATGCCTTTAATGGCTACAATATAAAAATGCAGAAGTTATTAATGATTTTTTTAAATTATCTTTTTACTTTAATTGGACCTGAAATATTTTTGCATGAGTCATCCATCCTTTACACAGAGACCAATCTTTTCTTATAATATTATACTAGAAGGCTCTGAGAGATCAAATCTGATTTTTGAAGCATAGAAGGCTAATTTTTACATTTGTGTAACTGTAGATATTTTGCATGTTATAACCCTACATTAATCCCTACTGATTCTAGTGACTTTTTAACCTAAGTCTGATGGCCAAAATTTCATGAAGTGTTGACTGGAAAAACATTAAAAGATGGTGAATTCTCCAGTACCTGAGGAATCTCTTCTGAAGGATAACCTGTTTCAACACCTTGCACTGACTGCTCCAGGATCCCAACCATTGAATTTTGCTTTTTCTCTGTTAGGTCAAAGAAATCTTGAATATGGTGTAGATTTTCCTCATTAATTTATTTTCTGGAACATGTCACTTCTTAGTCTTCCTCTTGTTAAAGTCAACAATTAAAACTTTTCTTGTTTCAGTGGATGACTCTGGAACTGCTTTAGTGAATTGTATGCGTTCTCTCACTTTTCCCATAAATCTATTACTACCACAATGAAACGTTGTTGTTATTGGCATGCTCTTATCAGTATCTTATGCAGAAGTAAATTGCTTCTATAATATTTTCTCTTGATGACACTTAATTAAGGAATTTTAAAACCGCACAATTAAATGAACCAAAAATAATGTAATTCCCTATCCCCATACAAATGGTCACATGAAAGATTGTGTCCTTAACAATTTGTGGGATGAAAAGAGGAAGGAAGCTAGGCTCAGTGATTTTAAATTAGGAGGATTTCTGGAGGAATGAGCAGAACTGGAGACACAGAACAGATTTGACTTGGATTAGTGGGATACTTTGCTTAACTGCAATAATTTAGCATGAAATATGACACATCCTTTCACTGTCAAGACCAATTTTTCACTTGAACTTGAAGTCTGAAATATATTATTTTCTTATATATCTTAGACAAATAAGAAAGAGCGATTCCAGCAGGTGCAGTCTATGATGTATGACTTAATGGAGTGGCGGTCACAGCTTCTGTCCGGGACTTTGCCAAAAGACGAGCTCAAAGAACTCAAACAGAAAGTCACTTCCAAAATTGACTATGGTAACAAGTAAGTGGCCTACATTGCTTCTGGAAAACGTGATTTATTTTAAAGCACGCAGCTAGAACAGAGATGATAAATCATTCTTCTTTGCAGTTTTGTAGCTTATTAATATTCCTCTGATAATAGCAGATATACCATGTCAAGGCTTCTCAGAGCAAATCGCTTTATCAAAATATTAATTTATTTTTTAATTATATATGTGTGAGCTTGTCAGTTGTAAAGATTTGAGGTCAGATAACTGTCCTTTAAATCCATATAACATGAGTGTACTCAGGACCAAAACCTGTCCATCCTTCACAGCTTGGCTCTAGTAGTGTTATGCTACCACTTCGAAAGTGAGAGAGAGCCTTCACTTTCGAAAGTGAAAAGAGACCTTAATGTGGTGAATGAATAGCAAAACTCTGAAGTGTCCACAGCCTTTGTTAAAGGCATCTCACCACCAGGCCACCCCCCAGTTTACTAGGGAATTTCCAGGCAGAACTCTGGTTCTGGTAACAGAAGTGAAACGACTAGGGATGGAAGAGTTATCTGACAAAATACCTTCTCTGCTTCCTGCTAATGAAAAGTCACTGCAACACAACACATTTTTTTAAAAAATGGGGTTATGTGAGGTCAAGTGATGTTCCACCATCTAGTAAAGGGGAGGAGAGAGCTTAGTATTGGTTTTGTAGGCAGTGGAATTTGCTGACAAACTATACTTAGCTATTGTAGTGATTGTGGTCATTGTGGTCTGAAGGTCTATATGCAGCTAGAAGGCTTCAGCTACCTGTGGCTAGACATAAACAATGACCACAAGATACTACAGAACTCCTAATTCGTTCACTGAGATTTGGACGCCCAGATGTCTGATAAATTGTACTTTTGCAGAACACACTACAGGAATACACGTATCCTGCTACATTATGTGGAGCTAAATGGTCACTGCAGGACAGCGTTTACTTTGAAATGCTCCAAAGAAGCTTAGCTCTGATTAAGACAACATTAACATTTCTTTGCTTTCAGACTTTTGTTTTCGCACCTTCTCTTTGCAAATTATAAGACAGTAAGCTTCTTTGTTTAGAGGGAAGGGCTGTTTCAAATGGTTTGGGATTGCATAGAGGGAAAGTGCAAGTTGAATTGTAAATCTTGATAAGATTTACAAATAAGTAAATAAGATAAGTGTGGGGTTGAGTTGTGATGTGTGAAGGAAATTTGCTGAACTGTGGAGAAGGACTGAAGCGGAATGAAAATAGAGGCTGATTGGGTCATTGTGGGAGAAGAGACTGAACAGCAGAGCAGGAGAGGTTGTGGATAATCACGTAAGGGGCTTGCAGTCTGATATGGACTGCTTCAAACAACATTAGCAGTGCCTTAACAGCAGCCAGCACCTTTTAGAAATTTTGAAAGGTACAGTTTGGCACAAAATAGACCGATTTTAGAGGGGGAAAGAGAAGTAAGATCCTAGATAGGTAAGGTAGGATATCTTTTAACTGAGGTGACACCAAGACAGTGTGGACAAGAATATGTAGGATGTATGGAGGTAAAACTTGAATTTGGAACAAAAAAGGCATGAAAAAACGTATGAGAGCAAAGGAGAACAAAGCATAGTAGTTAAATAATGGCACTGGGAGACTAAAGGAGCAACATAAAAGCAGAAGGTAACAGGAAAAATTCATGCATCTTGATTACAAAGGTTATATGTTAAAAAGCAAGACATTAAGACAGCTTGAAGTCACTGGACATGAGGAATCTATTTTATGTGACAGGCATTTGAATGTTTTGGTGACATTACTATGAATTCCTAAAATGGATAAATATTGTACAACAGCTTCAAAATAAAATCGTGGGGTGGAGTTAAATTTTTCTTCAATGAAATACTGTTGCATGTATTTAAACTTAGTTTATTGCTTTAAAACTTGAAGCAGCTCCTTGTACATTACATTTTAAGCTTTATTTTTATAGAAGGAAATAATCTTGTCATTATACTCTTTGTATTTTCACAGGATACTTGAGCTAGATCTAATAGTTAGAGATGAAGATGGAAATATCTTGGATCCAGATAAAACCAGTGTCATCAGCCTATTTCATGCACATGAAGAAGCGACTAATAAAATCACCGAGCGAATTAAGGAGGAAATGGTAGGAATGACTGGCCAAACTTAATGCTTCCTTTGCTAAAATAGAAATGAAAAACCAGGACAAAGATTGGAAGGTGTAACCTTCTACCATTGAAGTTGGTAGAGACTTTTGCTTCTGACTTAATTAAGAGTAGATGTGTTATAAATATGGTTAAGTCTCAAACTGAGTTGCATTGCTGCACTGGATTCAGGCTATGGACTAGGCTGAAAGCCTGTGTCTAAAGCTGGTTCTAAATCCATTCTTGGATTCCTAAATGGAAATCCATCTCCTTATTCCGTCTGTGGACTACTCAGTAGGCTGATTCACATAGCGAACAGTTACTTGGAGTTCAGGCTGCAAGCTATGACTGACCAAAGCTCTTTTTAGAAGATTCTGTGACAATACTAGTTGTTTGCTATTTGTTGCTGCTTGTTAGTTAGTCTGATGGAGATGAAAAGTTTAATCTCACTAAAGAGGAATTCAGGTGAACTCAGTATAATCTTGTGTATACCAGAACTTAGTAAAGCTGATGAGTGCATGAATTTCATTTTTTAAAATGCAAAGCAGATGACTACGCTTCCTTGACCTTTTTCTGTATTAAAACTGTGCAGGGACTTGTAAGATACGTGGGATCTTTTTCTCACTTATGAGAAAATAAACAGTAATAAAGCAAGTAAAACACTTGGCCAAAAATAATGTTGAGCTGTCAGGACACTTCAAATAATGTCCATGACAAATCACTGAAAAACACCCTATAAGTTGTTCTCATCAGTGTCACTAAATAAATCTTGCTTCTCAGACATCAAAATGTAATTAACTGACAATATAAGGAAACTTACACTTGGTAGTCTGAAATAGATTGTGTTGACTTGTTTTAATAGAGCCAAACAATGGGGGAAAAGAGCTTTAGGCCATCAAATGTTAAGTAGCTGTTTCTAGGTGATTAAAATGGGATGTAGGTAGAAATTAGGAGCCCCTTTTAGAGTCAGTGAAACTGCTCAGCTGTGTCCTGATCTCAGTGTATGTTATCTGTCTCCTCTTCACATAGGTATATTTTGTTTTGCTAGTGTTCCTAGCCTACTAAAACCCCACTGCAATGTGGATAGTAGGCCTTCTGCTATATCCTACTGTGTTCAAAAACAAACTCTTTCAGACTTGTAGGTTTGCCTCTGTAGTGACAGCTTGATACTTGATTTTCTCTTTAAAAGTGGTGATAATGTTTCACCCTTTAAATAACTGCCCAGCGGCTGAAGAACTGGCCTAAGATACGGAAGTCAAATCAAATAGTATCTCAAGTTGGAAGGGGGCCCAAAAGGATCATCGAGTCCAACTCCCTGCTCTCTTCTCCTTAAGGAGTTTCAGTTGTTACAGCATAACAAAAACACTGTCAAATCTTTTAGGCAGTCTTTTAACAACATTTTAGAAAAGGATTTCAGAATAGTTCCATTGCAAGCAGCCTGATTTTCTTGGGAGGTAAGGCTTTGAACACATTGATACACAGGAGGGAAACTTAACCTGGCTCTTTTCTCCTGAACAGAAGTAAATGTATGATTTTTAAGAAAGGAAGGTTTCTGGATGTGAAGTGAGAAGGGAAGAGAAACAGCTTAACTATTGTCTTCCTGGGAAATATTCATAAAATAATCTGTGTTCCATTTCTAAAAGGAGACACCTACCTGGAAAAGATAATATGCTTAGAACTCCCTACAAAGGGAGTTCTTACTCATACTGAGTAAGTCCCCAAGTACTGCAAAAAGATTGATTTAAGGCATCTCTGCCATCAGTTTTTTCATTATTTGCACACAGAGGTAGCTCCCTAGTCTGGGTGCAGTGTTTTGAAGAACCCAGTCTGAGCTTTTTATCTCCTTACATACAGTGAAGGCTCTGGGGAATAAGGTGGGATCTTCCATACCTATGTCAGTTCTGCATCTTCTAACTAACCTGCTAACTTTCTAGCTTTGTAGTAGAAAAGGATGTCAGTACAGTGGTGAAGCATTGCCAAGGGTCAGAAACTTATTTGCTAGTCATGTCTGTGTTACTGAGCAATGTCTTTCAGAGGAATATACAGGGTAATGCTTATTTGCTGGAAGGAAATATCGTTATCCACACTTTCTGTGATTTTTTTTTTTTCCAAGATTAACTGTTACACATTATAAAAGTGTGCTTTTAGTATTCTATCATTTTAATTCATGGATCTAGCTAATGATTTTCCTCCTTCTGAGTAGTCAAAGGATCAACCAGATTACGCATCGTACTCCCGAATGTCTTCATCTCCCACCCACAGCTTGTATGTTTTTGTGCGGAATTTTGTTTGCCGAATTGGAGAGGATGCAGAACTCTTTATGTCACTATATGATCCACAGAAATTAACAATTATAAGGTAAGCTTTTTTTTTTTTTTAAATTGCAAATGAGTAGGAAAAGCAGCTAGCCAAAATGAAGTAAAATAGTTGCCAACATGTTGAGAATATATAAATAAAAGGAAGGAAACCAAAAGGACAGGGAAGACAGATCTAGAAGTTGGCAGCTACTAAAGAATTCCAGGGTAAGACATCTCAAATATTTTGATGAATTAATTCCTAGATTGAACATTTCAGAATTTTGAAGAAGCCTGAGACCATTTTAAAGTTAAAAGATTATTCTTGATGGGGAATGTTGTGGTGTCTGGAGTAAAGTGCTGAAATGGGAGGTAGGGAAGGGGACAAAATGGGAGTAACTTATGAAATCAGAGACAGATTAAGATCTGTTGAGTATTCCCATCAAACAGACTATGATGATGGTAATGTTTCGTCCAAAACATGTGCCATTCTGTCTTAAGTTCAAGTTTTTCAAAACTTGCTGATGACGTTTTGCATAGCACTCTTCCTGTCTTTTTAGTCTGGTATTAGATTTAAACAATCACCACAGGCCATTGCCTGTTATGCAACCTTTGTTATGCTCTGTGGTTTTTAATGTACTGTGAAAGGGAAGAATTTTTAAATTATATGACAGTAAAATATTTATCTTCAAAACAGTGAGAACTACTTGGTGAGATGGGGGAGTAGAGGCTTTCCAAAGGAAATTGATATGCTCAACAATCTTAAAGTAGTGTTCACAGTAAGTATTTTCCAGTTTACCTTTCTTCATATTTGCAAGTCAGATTGTCCTTTCTCTGTGGTCACTATCAGAACTCCTGAAGATTTGAGCAAGAGGAAGAAGGAAGCAGAAGTAATCCTAGAAACAGGGCAAGATGACTAGTGATTGAGTGCTTTAAGGCAGTGACAATGCTTCAATGTCCCTTCAGAAAATTTGCCATCTCATAAATTAACTGATTACTTTATATATTTGTTTTTCATCTGCTGTACCTCTTGATTCCTACTATTTTCTCTATTTATCTTACCTTATATTTTCTTCTAACTTTAAACTGTGAGGTTTTTAATCCTTTCTGTGGGCTCAGTGGGGTTTTTCTTTTGGTTTTTCTTTTCCCCTCCATTGATTACTGAGACTCAATTTATTACTGGAGATCCTGTTCAAATTTCACAAAGTGATTCTTCCCCAAGTAATATTTTAATTCTTTCTTGTTTGTATCTTAGGATCTTGGAAATAAAGACCTTAGCAGAGACAAAATTTATTTAGTTTGTCAAATAGTCCGAGTTGGAAGGATGGATCTCAAAGACAGTAACTCAAAGAAATACACGCAAGGACTACGGCGGCCTTTTGGAGTGGCAGGTAAAGGACATCTCCTGTGCCATATCTGAAACAGGACCCAAGTGACACTTACCAACCCTGGACTGTAGAATCTGACTAAGACTTGTCAGAACACAAAATAGCTATATCAACTATCTTCCATATTTAATGTTTTAAGTCTATAAAGATTGCACCTGCATTAGCATTTTAGTTCAGGTCAGAAATGTGCTTTTGAATTTAATTTCCCAGTAATTCATGGTTACTGCTATGCAGTGCAAACTAAAGCACAGCACTAGAGTATAGAATTAATTCCAGATAAAATAAACTAAATTATTATGTCTCAAGAGCACCACCAATGCACTCATACCTCTATTTGCAGGATTAGACCAAAACTAGTCTGAAATAATTCTCCCTTTGCATATTGTCATGTTTGTAGCGTGGATTTTGCACTAAATGTTCTGCCCCACAAATCTCAGATCTGCCCCTATTCGGATACACTGCTTGCTAGTGAAAAATCTGTATTTACCTAGAGGGACAAGAACAGTAATGTACATCATTCATAGATAAGAGGAGATATTTTGCAATGCTATTATATGTTTTAATTTTTTTCTTTTACTCTTGTAGTTATGGATATTACAGATATCATAAAAAGAAAAGCTGAAAGTGATGAAGAAAAGCAGCATTTCATCCCCTTTCACCCGTAAGATAGTCAGATATCTTTTTTTTTTTTATATGCACAAAAATATTTCTGTATCTCTTTGGCTGTTGCAATCTGTGAACTGTTTAAAGAAAAAATAGTTTTTCCTTTTAATAATTCTATGTTGTAATAGTGGTAATTATTTAAGTATTACTTTAAAAGGCCTTTAAGACTTGACAGGGATTACATAGAACGTTAAACGGATGTATTATTTTGACAAATATGCCACTTTAGACAGCTGGTACCATGTCCTCTTTAACAAAACCCAAGTTAAATAATTATGCATACTCTACAGTAAGCTTTACAAGTATGGATAACTAATAATTTATGTGCTTGATTCTCTTTTTAATTTGATAAAAATCTGAGTAAAAAACAGGTTTCCATTAAAAAGTAGTTGAATTGTCATGCACTAACTATCTTCAAAGGAAATGCCAGACCAGCTGCCTAAAAACATGGTACTCACAGGTCAAATGTATTGATACTGGTATTGACTGGAAACATATTTGTGCATTCTACATAGCGCTGCTGCTACGTACGATGGAGAATAAATTTAACTTTGAAAGACGCAAGTATGACACGCTAGTTAATTATTTTACTTGTTTACAACTAGATCCAACACGTTATGTGGGAATTTTCTTTTAATTTCAAAAGTAGCTGAAAAAACCTCTAAGTTCATTCGTCAGGCTTTTTATCAGGGAAAGTGGACTGGACTGGCATCCTGGTGAATGCATTCAGGTTGTGCATTCCTACAGAATGATGAGCTTTCATATTGTCAGTCTGTCTCAAAATGCCGTTCCTGAAGTTGTTAATCTTTTTCACTTCAGTGTACACATAAGCTTAATGTGAGTGGTCTGCAACCAGAGTGAGAGATGATGAAATTACAGAACATATCATAATAAGGTCAAGTACTGCAAAGAGGACTTAGGCTGTTTGTCATCTATGTTCTGAATGGTGTTTGATAAATTTAGCACTTAATTCCTAGCAGACATTGTTTTTTCTCTTGCAGGGTAGTGGGAGAGAATGACTTTTTACATAGTCTCCTAAGCAAAGTCACTGCATCAAAAGGAGACAGTGGTGGACAAGGTAAAGTAGGGGGGTTTTTTTGTTGTTGGTTTGGGTTGTTTTTGTTTTTTTTTTTTTTTTTAAGTAACAAGGTATTTTTTGTGGAACTTCATTTTATATTGTTTACATTTTAGAGAAAGGCTTTTATGTTAGAGCTGTAGCACCACCATGGAGGTGGGTCAACTCTGAAGCTGGAAGTGAAGAATCATGAGTTTGTTGCAGAATCTTAGAGGCTACTAATTTCAGTAGCTGCAGTTTCAGATTATAAAGCTTCTACTTTCAGCTAAAGGAAGTGGGGAAGTGAATTCTCATCACTATTTTGGCAAGTAGAAGAGGCAATCATCTGAAGATAGATTTTAAAATTTTTTTTAGTTTTTTTTTTTCCTTACCATAAATGTAACATTCTTTTTTTTTTTCTTAATAGGTCTCTGGGTAACTGTGAAAATGCTTGTTGGAGATGTGATCCAAACTAGGAAGGACTATCCACATCTTGTAGACAGAACCACAGTTGTTGCTAGAAAGCTAGGATTTCCTGAAATAATCATGCCAGGTAGGAAGTGCTTTATTTTATAATAGGAATGGATTTTTTTTTTCATTCCTTAGGTTAATGAGCATCAGTTGCAGCCTTATTTACTTCTGTAATGGGTAACTTAGAGGCTCTTTGGAATTCACTCTTCATGGTAAGTTTTGTTCCAATATTAGAGGCTTATATAAAATAGTGAAATCCTTGGAAAGTATTTTCTAATACTTAAACAGAAAAATAAAATCAAGACAGTGAGGGGTAATCCCAGATCCTTTTACATAGCTTTCTTGTCTTCTAAATAGATTATAGTGGATGCTTACTGGAATTTTAAATTAACCTTATTTGTATTGTAACTTATCACTCTCCTTTAATAATAATAAATATATGAGTTTACAATATTTTATTTTTTAAAATGTTTTTTCCAATTAAAGTCACTGTCTGCAGTGCTTCTTTTTTTTAAAAAAACAAACACCAGCCCCCACTAACCCTTCAAATCTAATTTCTATATTTTAAAAGTCATGTTAATTTGCTCCCAGGAGAAAATTAAAATAGGAAACTCCCTCTAGAAAGAGAGCTGTGTATTTGGGGAAAATTCAGCAGTGGCCTCACTCGTCACCTCACCAGCAGGTGTCAGTGCAGGACGAGAATTGCTTCAAGTCACTGTGAGGACTCCCATTGGGTTCGTTCCACATCACATCGCAGTATCTTAGTTAAGAATAACAGAGCTACATTTAAGTTCAGATGGAAAATAATCCGTTTTTATCTGTTTCACTGCAGAAAAGAGGTACTCTGGTGAAGCTCAGGTGACCCTATGCTCTCACAGGATTTAAATTTATTTTCAACTTTTCCATTTCTTTTTTAGGAGATATAAGAAATGACATTTATATTACATTGCTATATGGAGATTTTGATAAATATAATAAAACAACTCAAAGAAATGTGGAAGTGATAATGTGTGTCTGTGATGAAGAAGGAAAAGTGATGCCAGTAAGTTTTCTTTTTTTCTGCATAATGGACATAGAAATATGAGTTATATTTTACAAGTAAGGTTTAAACTTTTAATATATTTCTTTAAAACACCATTGTACAAAAACTTGCAGTTCCTCCACTTGTGTCAACTTCACAATCTTGTGATTGATAAGTTTTATGATGTTTAAAGTGACTTATCTACAAAAGTCCTATAAATGTCTTGCATAACACTGTAATGAGAAATAACACTGAATGACCTATTTCAGCATGCCAAGGAACAAAGGCTGCTTCTGACAATTATTGCATTCATACTCTAGGGTTTTTCTTGTGGAAATTCCCAAAGGAATACAATTTATACATGAAAATGTTAGAAGTATCATTTCTGCTACATAACAAACCCTTGATTTGTGCCAGGAAGACTCTGTCATTGTTCCTTTAATGAACTACATTGCAAATAACTAAATCAGTGACAACAGACGAGTGTGGACACTGCACATAAGCAACATAAATACTTACAGTGTCTTTTTGCTTGTCTGTTTTAATTTTGAGGAATTTTAATCTTGTCTTTAGGGGTTTTAACGCCAGTTCAGTATTGAGGGGGATTTTTGCCCTTACCTTTTCTGAGCTTTATACTGTTCAGTAAATCAGTACTATGCACGTAAGGGTGAAATCATGATGACACTTCTTGAGATAAAATAAAGATGGAGTTACTCACTGTGGTTCATGACTTGCTGAAATATATTTATGAACTACAATTAAATGCTTCACCTGGAATGTAACTTAAAAGCTTGAATGAAGAAAATTCTAAACCCCTGTAACGCTTAGGGTCCACACAACAAATGGTAACCGTGATGACAAAACACTCCCTATACCTATGGAAACACATGATTTGAATGAACAGAAGTTAAATCTGTTGTGAAACCAACTTTAGCAACCTGTTCTGTCTACTCACAGAAAATATTCTTAAAATACATATACTGAAGTATTCCTTCAAAAAATTAACCTATTACAATGCATCAGATCTAGTATTCCGATATTATGTATGTTCAGTTCTACACATGCATCCTTTCTCCAGCTACTTGGAGAAAGTGGATTTGTCTCTTTGTTTATGACCTGAAATACATGTTTTACACATGCCTGCTTTCTATGATTAATATATCTTAGTTTAAGCAACAATTTTGAGGAGTTAACTGAAATGCTGTTGAACGCAAGTAATAACAAAAGTAACTGGTTTTCCCTTTTGTCCTCCAAAAAAAATAAATTAATACCAATAAACTTTCAAAGCCATGCATTCATATTAATTTCAATGTTTCTAATTATCCATGAATCAAAACAGGTTTATGTTCACTAAACAGGAACCTTATTAGATGTGTTTAGATATCAAACTAGTTTCAGTTGAAGAGCTAACACTAGATTTACCGTTGCAAGTAAAAGGCCTTTTGTTCCAAGTGAATGTCACATAATACACTCAAACAAGTTGGTGCATAAACTGTGAAAAATCTCCCTTCACTTAGATGAGACATACCTTTCTGTAGTTAAAGCACTCTGACCAGACCTTACAAAGCATCTTCAGGTATTAGCAGCACACCATTCTTGTCACAAGGCATCCTGGAGTTTGAAACTGACTTCTAAAATTCACTGAACTTTCAGCAGGAAAATTGCACCTTTGCAGCAGTTAGTGTAGCCTATAGAGGGTTAGTTTAATCTGTGTCTTCTGTAGAGAATTTAATATGTTTGCTTCTTGAATGTACTTGAGTTTCATATCTGATGCCTGGTAAGGTGTCATTGATCTTGCTTCTTTAATTATCAATCAGCATTAGCAGTTACTCTCCATGTACAGTCCTCAACTGCAGTCAGGTAGGAGAGATGATGTAGGCCAAGGCTCTTCACAGACTCACTAAACTGAATTCCTAGGTTGCAACAAATTTTGAACTTGATCAAAAGTTTAAGTTGTATCTGTATTAGCTGTGATAGTCATTAGAGAACGGGAAATTCTAAATGTTGAAAAAAAAAAAAATGCAAGAGGGCCTCGGTGCCAAGATTAATTTGGAAGTAATCTCTGATATGCAGCCAAACACTTCTCAGATTCTGCTGGAATAGAGCACTTTAAAGTAAGTGGAGAAATAAATGGAATAATTAAGACAGATAGATTATTTTTACTTTGTGTGTTCCTTCTGCTAATTGAGATGATGCCTTGGTTAAGTTCCTCAGTTTGAGAAATCAGGTCTCTATCTGTTGCTCACCCAGTTTTTCTTAGAGCTTGCTGTATAACCCCTGTAAAATGCAATCTATTGGTAGGTCCATTAGAATTATGGAAAATGTTTATTTTCATTATGTTCAGAGGCTTGGAAAAACAGTATCTTCATATTATCGCTTCCTCTTTGTTGGCATGATGTTCATTAGTATGCTGTATCCAAATGCAAACCTGCTTGTTAAAGACAAGTCTCCAGGCTGGATGATCTATGCAGGTCCTGCACCTGCACCTTTCACGGAGCGTCTCCAGCCCCCGAAGGCTCCGGGCTGGAGCTGTGCAGGGCCGTGGCGGCAGCGGTGCGGCCCCTCACCCGGGGAAAGGCTCGCCTCGGCTGCCTGGCCTGGGCCGGGGCCGCGGTGCCTCAGGAGCAGCAGCTCTGCCCTCTGCTCTGCCCTCTGCACTGCCCTCTGCCGCCGTGGCGGTTCCGAGGAGGCAGAGGCGCGGAGCTGCGCACTCACCCGCGGTGATGGCGCTGTGGGGCCCGCGGGCGCCGTGGCTGCGCGGCTGAAGGCGGGAAACGGCGCGCGCCAGGGCCCGGCGCCCGCCAGGCCCGGCTCTGTGGCCGCCATGGCGTGGCGGGTCTCGGGGGCTGCTGCCTGCGGGCGGGGTGCCCGGGGAGGTTCTCGTCCGGTGCCTTGCTGCTTTGTTTGGTTTATCTGAAGTCATAAAAAAATTTACAGAAATTAATGAGCCGCTAAGCACTATTTCTTCCCTTCTTTTTGTAAGAATGCTGTTTGCTTGGGAGCAGGGGACAAACCTGTGAGTGAATATCGGTCAGTTCTTTACTATCAGGTCAAACAGCCTCGTTGGATGGAAACGTTAAAGGTATGTATGGTGTAGATGCTTTTTACTTGCTTTTTTTTAAATCTTCATTTCTTGGTACCTCATATAGAAAAGTAGCACAGCATCAGCTTTTTTTTTTTCTAAAAAATAACTTGGTCCTTAATATAGTTAGAAGGATGGAGCCATAGTCTTACATTAGTTATTAGAGATACGTGGTTACTGAGGCTTAAAATTTGTCCTAGAAAATGATGTTAAGAGATTGTTTACTGAAACAGTTATGTCACCTAACAGGGCTCACCAAAAATTAAATACTGGCTTTGTTCTATTGTGGTGAAACAATGGAGGTGAGGAGCTTCAATTGCATGATTAAAAAGAAAGAAACAAAACAAAGAAACAAACAAACCAAAAGCCCCAAAACAAAACACACCCCTCCAACCATTATGATTTTAGAGAGAAAAAAGTCTCTTGAGTTTCTTTGGAGATATACCAATAATTAGTTAATTTAGCTTTAATGGCCGTGATTGGAAAATCAAGCCCAGAAACTTCCAGAAGTAGTTCTTATGTAGCATGTCTCAGGCTTGCTAGCAAGCGTGACTCTTTTTGGAGACAACTATTTAAGACTATATTGCCATGTATGACAAGCCTGCAATTATTACACTGAGATTGGGTGGCACAGGGAGGGAATGGAAGTGTAATTTGAAAAAGAAGCTTATTTCTTGTTTTGAAAACATTGGCTCATTCTAGTTTTTCCTTACTATACTAGTTTATTTTTTGAAATTATTTTGTAATTCAAACTTTTATGGGGAATCATTAACAGTAGATTCTTTTTAAAAGCATAGTTCATGTGAAGGAGTCTTACACGGGAAGATTTGTAAAGGGAAGTTGTGAATGAACGCAAAGGAGTACAAGTCTTTAAAATTTTAGAGCTATGAACTTGGTAATATAAAAATTTGTGCTTTTTCTAACAACAGTTAGCCTGTTGTTGCGTATTTGTTATAAGCAGGTATGCTACTTCAAGAATTAAGTACTAACGAGTTCCTGGAATTGTACTCCAGGATTTGAAACTGAATTTAATCATCAACATCTGCTTGATTTATTTTGCTAGAATTTTCATACCTTTTCCACCTGTTTATTAAATTGGTCATCAGTTTCCGTGTATGAAATGTAATGTGGAAGTTTCATAGTGCAGAGTTGTTGCATAATTCTGTATCGTTAACAAGGTAAGTAGTAAGACTGCAGTATACTTATTTTGTAGTGTACACGCATCTGTATGCTTCAGCTCCCCGGGTTCAGTGCTTCATTTCTTTGGTGGGGCTAGACTTTGAGCAAAGTCTAAGAGATAATTGCTTCTCGGTCACCACTTTGCTGCTGTGATCAGGCTCAGTAATTTTAAATGGTCTATGAAAGCATTATGGAGCCAGCAGAAGTGATGCTTATTTATTAAAAAATAGGAGCTCGTTACATGTGACATGACCTTCCATCCCTGCCCCCCATAACTCTACTGATTATTTTCTGATTTTACAAAAGGTAGCAGTCCCAATTGAAGACATGCAGAGGATACACTTGCGCTTCATGTTCAGACACAGGTCATCTCAAGAGTGTAAGTACAGAATTTTTACGTTAGTGAATTTTAATTCATTGATGGGTAGTCAACTGAAAATATTTTGCTTTGTAGCTAAAGATAAAGGAGAAAAGAATTTTGCAATGGCCTACGTAAGACTAATGAAGGAGGATGGAACCACTCTTCAAGATGGCATCCATGATTTGTTAGTCCTAAAGGTATTGGGTTGATTTTTTTTTTTTCCTTTCTTTCACCCATGAGACACCTTTTTTCCACACTATTGTATTTGAGTGCATTGTTTATTTTCCTGCTACTAGATTTATTATGTTATTCTGTCAAGAAAAACATTTTTTTCATTTGAACGAAAAAAATGAGGTAACTTTGTTCCATGGTCAGTAAACATTACTCTAAATTTTCATTAGAGGTGTTATCTAAGTACAATGACAGACAGTTACTCTTCCTACGATATCTGCTGAAGTTTGTGTTTTTGTCTTCTGTAGTCTAGAGGAAGTCATGCTAAAGCTTAGTACCTGGATCTGTACCATTATTCCTGCTGAAAGGGGGGAGAAGTGTTGTTTTGATTAATTTAGAATCTTTATCACATGAATAATCAGAGAGCATAATCTTAGGGAATTGGCTGTTTCTAGTTACTTAGATTCAAAAGTGAAAGTTTCAGGAATTGGATTTTGGATATGTGGTATAGTTTTGCACACAGATAACTCTTTTGACTTTGTGAAGTGAAGCAGGGCACATATGTGTGAAGATTTGGTTTTTTTTTGTTCATGGTGGGTTTTTTTTTTCGTTCCCCTTGGTGAATAGTGTCTGTCAGGAACTGGAACCAGAATTCACTTCCTATACAGAAGAAATTTTACTTTAGGTTTTTCTTAGTGGTCTTTTCAGTAAACTAGTTTACTGTAACATTAATGGCAAATGAGATGCATACAACAAAACAAATCAAGTAGTTTAGGTAGTCCAACAGATATTAAGGGTAGAGTATAGTTATTTATCTTTTCTTCACTTGTACCAACATTGATAAATACTTAGACCAGAAGGGAAATAATGACCACGTTGTATGACTGTGTGGTACATTCTTATTATGAAATTCCATCTAATTAATTTCTGCATCAACCCAATAATTTTTTCCTGAAGTGACAGCATAGATGAGAAGTGCTGAGTTGACCTAGTTTGTATATGGAAGAAACACACAGATTTTCAGACATATGTTTGCCTGTTCTAATATTAAAAACAGTAATTGTAAGTTGTGTGTTAAACAGTTGTACATCTGGCCTCTCAAGATAAGTCATTTGAAAATCACAAAGTTTAAACAGTGTACTTTATTTTCACTGCCTTCAGGCACTGAATCTTTTTGAGAGTCTTTTGGATCAAAATTTCAAGTCTTTTCCCCATTGTCTATCTAAATTGTCTCAAAAAGAAGACATCAAGATTCTCTTCTGGTTCCAGAAATTCTGAGAAGTAATTATTTGGCAAGCTTTTAGTAACTGTGTTTGTGGACGATTATAGACTAAAGGTCTGCAGTTGAGTCAGGTCTGTTGTGGTGTTGTAGCTTTAAGTGACAGAGCTCATAAATTCAGTGGGGAAATTTTCTTCAGTAGTTTTGTTAAAGAAAAATTATATTGTCTAAATAGCGATGAATATGATTTTTATTGCCTTTGTTTAAAAACTGATTTCCTACCTAGGGGTGAATCAAAAGTTGAGACACACAAAAAAAAAATCCATGAGGATTGTGGCATGCAACTTGATGAAGTATAGAGGGGAAAAATACCTCTTGACTCTCTAGATTTGTGCTGTTCATTCTGCTGAAAAGCATAAATTGCATGATATGTGTGTCACTTAGTTACTGCAGCATGTTGTCTAATTTTTAAAATATAATCTTAACGTGTCCTGATCTTTTCTGTTAAAGGTTGAGGTATTAAGTTATAACGGGCATACCAGAATAGTGCTGCTGTTCTTTCCCTGTTGAGTCCCATTTTCTATTCTTAAGTTGTGCGCAGACATCGTAACAGCATTGTTTATATTCTGTGTGCAGTCTTCAAGGTGATGCTCAATATTCTGTTGTGTTCCAAGGCTATTGACATTTTAATGAGAAATCAGCTCTTGCTTTTACTCTGCCAGTGATGTCACCCCTCATAGTTCCTTACTGCACCTTAAAATACATGCTTTTATAATTTCAGTGTATTTTCCCTTTGTCTTCACTGCAGCCTTTCTTGCTGACTGGCGTTGGCTCTTGGTTTACCTGTGTGAGCCATGCTAGGACTTTGGTGTTCTTTATCCTGTAGTGCAAGCATTTAAGTCCATAGAAACACAGCTTTTTGTTTACTTTTGTAGAAAGTAGAAAATAAGTCCAATTTTAAATCCAGTGATTTAATAAATGGTATCTTGTTTTTCAGGGGGACAGTAAAAAAATGGAAGATGCTAGTGCTTATTTGACATTACCTTCTACGCGTCAACACATAGAAAATAAAGGAGCAACCATAGCCAGAAACTCAAGTATTGTAGGGGGGCTTTCAGTAAGCTCACGAGATGCGTTTTATATTTCAACTCTTGTTTGTTCTACAAAGTTAACTCAGAACGGTATGTATCTTCTAGTTGGAAGTTTTAAAAAGAAGACATTTGCAGAAATGATAAATCCCATTTTGAATTTTGATTTTTGTCTATTTCTTTTCTGTTAGTGGGCTTACTGGGTCTCTTGAAGTGGCGTATGAAGCCACAGCTGCTTCAGGAGAACCTGGAAAAACTGAAGATTGTGGATGGGGAGGAAGTTGTGAAGGTATAACTTTATACAGTTATTCTAGTAATAGTTATTCTCCATGTCCCTTCATACCATAGCAGAAAGAACGCTGCATAGTTTCAAAAAGTAAAAGAAACTGTAGGGTCAGGTACAGTAAACATAAGAACTTAAAGAAGCCTGTCAATTACACTTTCTTTTAGGAGTGTCATTCAGTGTAATGCCTTTCTTAGGGATAGTTTGGGAAAGACATGAGCAAAGCTATTCATTAGAGGGAGCAAGGAAACAAGCACCTGGACAGGACTTTTTTATAGTGTTAGCCATCTTTTTCCAGTTTGTTGCTCCCAAACATCTCTGGTATTGACTACTAGATTACTTCTCAAATCTACCTACTTTCACTGGCAATTAATTTATTAGAATCATTTTCTGCTTTCTATTGTTTTATTTTGCTGGGGATTTTGTGCATGAATGGAGAATTCAATAGCAAGAATGTTATTTGGAGTCATTGCTGCTTTGGTCAGGTGCTTGCATGTATGTCACAGGTACACTTTAATTTTGAGCATGTACAGAAAATTTTATTTTAAAAAATTGATAGGATATGAAGGCAATAACAGTCTCTGTTCAACTGTTTGCTTTTGTCTATCTGAAACATCCTGAACAGTTCCTACTGTTTTTTTTACAGTTCTTATCTGTTGATATTAAAAAATGTGTATTATGTATCCAGTGAAGCGCTTTGTTAATTTAATGAATATAATATGAATAAAAACGTTTTGAAAGTGGCAGTACATTTATATTACTCTTTAAATATAAGCATTAAATGCCTGTCTGGAGAGGAGGAAGAACAACTGTAACATTTTTTTTTTTCAGCTGAACAAAACTTTTGAGTCCCAAGTCACTGGGGTATTTTCCTTTTGATTTAAAGTGGGCTTTGAATCAGACCACAGAATTACGAACTGTTTTTTAATCATCTTGTGTATGTGAAAGTAGCGACTACTAATCTGTATCACTAAGGAACTAGGAATGCAGCCATGTCCTTTATGTGGTGTTTTTAGCTTTTCCATAGGCTTTGAGCTAAACATCTATTACTGATTGTTCATGTGTCTG
>WHYT01017680.1:81838-98919 GCA_009806455.1 Tetrax tetrax
ATTTTGTGCATGAATGGAGAATTCAATAGCAAGAATGTTATTTGGAGTCATTGCTGCTTTGGTCAGGTGCTTGCATGTATGTCACAGGTACACTTTAATTTTGAGCATGTACAGAAAATTTTATTTAAAAAAATTGATAGGATATGAAGGCAATAACAGTCTCTGTTCAACTGTTTGCTTTTGTCTATCTGAAACATCCTGAACAGTTCCTACTGGTTTTTTTACAGTTCTTAATATTAATTTTCATGTTGATATTAAAAAATGTGTATTATGTATCCAGTGAAGCGCTTTGTTAATTTAATGAATATAATATGAATAAAAACGTTTTGAAAGTGGCAGTACATTTATATTACTCTTTAAATATAAGCATTAAATGCCTGTCTGGAGAGGAGGAAGAAGAACTGTAACATTTTTTTTTTTTCAACTGAACAAAACTTTTGAGTCCCAAGTCACTGGGGTATTTTCCTTTTGATTTAAAGTGGGCTTTGAATCAGACCACAGAATTATGAACTATTTTTTAATCATCTTGTGTATATGAAAGTAGCGACTACTAATCTGTATCACTAAGGAACTAGGAATGCAGCCATGTCCTTTATGTGGTGTTTTTAGCTTTTCCATAGGCTTTGAGCTAAACATCTATTACTGATTGTTCATGTGTCTGAGAGTGTAGGTTCTTAAAATTAAAAGAGAGTAGAGCCTAAATCCTTGGAAATATTTTCTGAATTTAAGTGATGTTTCAGTGAAGGCCTTTAAAATTCTAACATGATAGAAACCAAGTCTACTATATGAAAACTGACTTGTCATATTTTCAAGTTGAATTGGTTGTCAATTTGTCATTTCATGTTGTTCTATAGTTTCTCCAAGATACGCTGGATGCCCTGTTTAACATAATGATGGAACATTCCCACAGTAATGAGTATGACATCCTTGTCTTTGATGCACTGGTAAGAATCAGCACCAATGGATTTTATTTGTCAGAGTAGAGAAACCCATAACTTTGAATGAGCTATCAAGTTGTTTATTTCAGGGAATTAGTATTAAAATCTCTACAGAACAGGTGGAGTATTACTATTTGACTGATAGCAAATTTCTTAAAAAATTCTTGGATAGTGGATTATCAAAAATATTTCATAAGACTAATGTTTAAATTTAAAATGTGACTTTATGGAAGATGCTAATTATGTCCATGTCTGTCTAGATTTATATCATAGGACTCATTGCAGACCGTAAATTTCAACATTTTAATGCTGTTTTGGAAGCATATATCCAACAGCATTTTAGTGCGACGTTGGCATACAAGTAAGTTCTTTTTCTCTTCAGTTTTCTTTTTTTTTCTAAACTTCCACCATCACATTAAAGAAAGTAAATCCTGTTTGTGACTTTTCTGATGTAGTTCTGCCTTTTGCGTATCTGGAAACAAACCTCTCTGAGACACACATATGATAAGAAGTAGAGTTAATGGACGAATAGTAATTATTTGGGGTTAAATGATTCTTTGGCGTTCATTTTCTTATGTCTGGATTTTACTGTGTCTGAGCACTTCACCTCTATCCTGTCAAATTTGTCTAAAGATACTTTTCTGTAAAGCCTCTTCCTTTACATTCCTAGCCTTAACCTGAAATGTTTTAAGTGCAGACTTCAGCATGTTGCTAACCCCTTTATATAGGTTTCCACATATTCTTTTATAGCAAACAGACTCGTGGGGAAAAAATTGCTGGGAACTGTCCAAGTCTTCATATGCCGTTCACAGACTGATGTTGCACCGGGAGGGTTTCAGTGCAGTGAACTGGAATTTTGATACTTGATAAGTGGTCTGCTGTGAACGGAAGTCTTAGTATTTGTTACGTGATCGTGCCGGTGGGCATGTGGACAGACTTTCGGGGGTGATTGGTTTTGTTTTGGGTTTTTTGTTGTTTGTTTTTTTTTTTAAACTTTGGAGCTTCCAGATAATGCCCAGATGTGAAGATATGGATTTGTAGAATGTAGACTTGTTATACAGTAAATTTAACACTGGATTCCTACTTTATTTTTAAAAGGTTTTTGCAGATGATGGTAGGATAAAATCACTTTGAATTATGAAGAAAGATAAAATCTTCAGTTAGTGCTGATCTTGGGGAAGTGCTATAATAGGATAGATGTATTTTTTTTTCATCTACCTGAAGTCTTGTTCTGGCAGCTTAATGGGGTGGCATATTGAAGTAATGAGTAATGAGTAATAGATGGAAGATCTTAGCTGTAGATTTGGAGTGGTTGAGAATGTCTTGTAGTGTCCTGTGCTGAATTTGTATCAGTTCCAACTCAACAGGAGATGTCACTCAGATTCATGTACTAATGCACAGTTTGCTGGAATTTAAAGGCCGTAGTGCACAATCAATCCTTTCTCACATGCTAGGAAAGTTGAAGTTAGTATTATTGGGCTCAGAAAGCTCAAGCACAAGCTACATCCTCTTCTTTAATCCCCCTTCACTCCATATGTAATAAGCACATGTAATTTAATGCTTTATATTATTGTGAAAGAAGAGGAGGTTGGGTACAGAACCTCTCAGGACAGCTTTATTTGCTTAAAGTAAGACTTGAGACTTACCTAACTAGGAGTTTCTGATGAATTAATCAAAGTGGTAGAGGCAAAATAACGTTTATGATCGTTCCCCAAATCGTGAGTTTTCTTGCTATCATGGGTTCAATGTGCACATTGTGGAAGATGGACTCTGTTTCAAGAATCGCTTATGAAATGACCAAATAGCTGTACGTGGCCTAACTCACAGTTAGGCAGGAGATACTGTGTCCCAGACATATTATGACTGTATGATGACCATATTATGATATGGTATTTTGGCCAAATTGTTAGGTATTTATTCAGTTCCTTTCCAGTCATCCATTTGTACCTAGTTTTCATAGAGTTCTGAGATAACTTAACATTGACAATTGAGCTACCTTGAGCAAACTGCCCCTGCATGCAAATTGAATAATTTTGTTCCAACGCAGTACAAAGCTGTAAATTCAGAGAAGCTATAAAAAGGAGTGAAGGGAAGCACACAATGGATGTAGTGCCTGGAAGGCATAGAGGCTGAAAGCATGGTGTTTTGGTCCTGAAATATGAGTTAGGTTAGTGCAGTGGGGCTGAAGATGTCTGTTAGTTACACAGATAAGATACATACACACAGACACACAGACACACAGAAATATATATATATATTCTGTGCAGTAGCAAGCAGGTCTTGGAGCTATTATTTCTCTAGCAAGATACTCCACATATCATAGGGACCACTTACTAATGTTTCATCAGTCCAGTTGCCTAGTTTCATCAATATACAAGTACTAATTTGTTTTTTGTTATGTTGTTTTGTTTCTGCAGAAAGTTAATGACTGTTCTGAAGACTTACTTGGATACCTCGAGCCGAGGGGAGCAATGCGAACCGATCCTGAGAACTCTGAAAGCACTGGAATATGTTTTCAAGTTCATTGTTAGATCAAGGACATTATTTTCACAGTAAGTACCCAGGATATTGCTGTTTAACTAGCAGTCCAATATCAGAAGTAGAAATGCACCTGTGAAACAGAAAAAAATTATTCTAGAAAAGAACTTTCTTTTTTTTTGTTTGTTTTTTTTTTTTACAAACAAAACAAGAACTGGCAACAGGCCTAAAATACAGACAATGCTGTGATATTTTTTGGAGAAGGAATCTTCAAAAATCTGCTTTCCTCATTCACACTGTAAGTTTCATAGGTATATTTAGTAATAGCAGCCAATTTCCAAGGGTGATTATTCTTTGCATCAGGTGGCTTGGTCTAAGACCAATGGATGGCCAAACTTTGGGACAGATGGCTTCAAGCTGTGTGTTTGTCTTTGATGTCATGGTGTTCAGCTACTCAGACTGTGCATAGAACAATGTAATTTTCAGTAATCATTGTCCAACTGAATTTAGAGTTTCAGATCTCCAGTTAAGGAATTTATAGGGAAAACTCAACAAACTAGATATGTATAGCTCAGCCAAACAGATGAGGCATAATATTTACAAGCAATATTCAGGCTTAGGGAAAAAGGAGATGGGGAGAATGAAAGAGATGAAAGCTGGAAGTAAAAAAAAAAAAAAATACTCTGCAGTAACTGTGTCCACCACTTCCTCTTCTATGTCTTAAGGAGTTTAACCATATCCCACAGATCCCATCCACGTCCTCTATTTCCTCTTTTCTGCTTCATCTTTTTCCGTTTATCCTTAGCTGGTTTACCCCTATTACTTGTTCTGTTGTCCTTCTGCTACATGGCAGAAGACACACAGTGGCAAACTCAGGATTGTAGGTAGACCGAGTGGTTGTATGTCCTGTTTGTGATTTGCAGGAAGGTGTTCTGCTTTATCTGTCTTTTTGCTCAATAGGAGCTCAGGTACAATTTTTCCCTGTTATTCCACTGTCTGGTTTTTTTTTGGGTTTTTTTTTTTTTTAAATCCATGTATACTTATATTTTTGTAAAATTAAGTATATTTGATACAATGCAAAATTTTGGTGGAAGTAGGAGTAGATTCAGAAGTTATTTGTTGTTGGTGGATAGTCTCTTAGAAATATTATCTCTAGGCAGTTACTATTTGTAGATGGGTAAAGATAAACAGGGTGAAAAGCTGTGTAAGGAAGGAGATTCTACTCATGAGTGTAGAATATAGTTAGTAGCTCAAAAGCTTTATTTCAGTTGTTTTCTTTTAATAGATATCATGGCAAAAGGGAAAGTCTAGAAATTTGGGGAAGGAAGCAACATGTAGGGGATTATGGAAAATTTCTTGTATGGATGAAGGCCAGAAGGCTGGGGTTTGTTGCAGGGAGAACTTTGGTCTCTGTTTTAATCCTTAGTGTTAGCTGGCAGCAAAAAGTGTACATAGGACAGTCTGTGGTAAACTACGTTATCACAATATGTTGCATATTCAAGTGATTAGCTGTACATATGTACTCCTTTTAATTTTCCCTATGAATGCCTTTACTGGAGGTCTGAAACTGTAAATTCAGTTGAACGATTATTGTTACACGCAGTAATAACTAATGCAAATGGTAGCCTCTGGCAGAATCACAGAATCATTAAATGGTTTGGGTTGGAATGCACCTTCAAAGGCCACCCAGTCCAACCCCCTGCCAGGAGCAGGGACATCTCCAACCAGATCAGGTTGCTCAGAGCCCCGGCCAACCTGGCCTGGAATGTTTCCAGGGATGGGGCATCCGCCACCTCTCTGGGCAACTTGGGCCAGTGTTTCACCACCCTCAGGGTAAAAAATTTTTTCGTGATGTCCAGTCTGAATCTACCTCTCTCTATTTTAAAGCCATTATCCCTCATCCTATCACAACAGGCCCTACTGAAGAGTTTCTCCCCATTTTTCCTGTAAAGCCCCCTTTAGGCACTGGGAGGCCGCTCTAAGGTCTCCTCAGAGCCTCCTCTTCTTTAGGCTGAACAGCCCCAACTCTCTCAGCCTGGCCTTGTAGGAAAGGTGCTCCAGCCCTCTTATCATCTTCGTGGCCTCCTCTGGACCCTCTCCAACTGGTCCATGTCCTTCTAATGTTGGGGGCTCCAGAGCTGGACACAGTGCTGCAGGTGGGGTCTCACAAGAGCAGAGCAGAGGGGGAGAGAAACCTCTCTCAACCTGCTGATGTGGTTGGCTTTCTGGGCTGCAAGTGTGCAGAAATAAGAATAACCAAGCCGTGGACAGAATCATCCGATACTGTATTTCCATGTATAGCTGTTGTGATCTTAACTTTTTGCAGTCAATTCTGCAGTCATACTGGTCATGAAAAAGAAGAAAATATAGGGGAAAAATGAGTTCATGTGTCTTCATCCCATGAGAGAAGTTAGGATTTACGGTTAAATTACTTCACTTTCAAGGGCTGAGATTAGCCTTCCTGGAGACAAATATTTTGAATTAATAGAGCTGAGACAGATCTTTGGATCGTTCTCTCATTAATTTGATGGGCTGACTAAGAAACTAAGATGCTTTGTTGAAAGGTAAGAGACATTACAAAGTGAAAATTGTGCAGGAAAAAGATGAATAATGACTTCTAATGTTAGACATAAAATGGGAGACATCTTAATCTTGTTGTCAGGCAGATATATTGAAGATAACAAAGTTCTATTTTAATTTGCCTTCATTCAATGCTGTTGAAGCTATGGAGATGTTAATGAAAGCAAAGATTTTTGTACTCCGGTCAGCTGAAGTAAGGTTATGTCTTGCAGCTGTTTGTTCAGTGACTGTGTTTTGTAGAAAGGTCAGAGGTATTAGCCAAAGGTTTACATAATGCAGACTCTGAAAACAAAAAATGTTTGCTTTCCTCCTTTCATTTGCCTAAGGCTGTTTTGTGGGGTGAAATTCATGTACGCTGTTGTGATGAAGTTGTTTCCAAGCAAATAATTAGTCATCTTTTAAAATTTGCTTTCAGAAAAAGTGATTTTAATTGAAGTTTAACACAGAACACTTTGTCTAAATTAAAGCTAGATGATCAGTCGGGAAATAGAACTATCATTCTACTTGGTTTAAATGAGACGGTGTAAAACATGTTTAATACATATTACGTGGTGCTTCTGCCTTCCTTCTTGCCCCACAAGTTTAGTCAAGAAGGCTTCAAATTTCCACTTGAGTAAAAAATATGTTTAAGAAACTTAATTTACTTTTGCAGCAATGTTGTATAGTCAGTAAGAGCTGTATCAGTCCATTAGCCGAGTAACTTTAATAAACACTTAGACTGAGACAGTCACATTCTTGCAGCTTAGATGTACTTCATTCCCACTGAAAAATAATTTTAAATAGCCTCCACATGCTACAATCTCTATTATGCTAAAAAAATTAAATCATTAAACTAACCTCCTAAAATACCACTTGATAATAAATAAGATTATTTTTTAATGTAAGTGTACTTGTACAAAAACTTATTTGTTTCAAGATACCTTTCACATCTAAGTTTTTCTGGTATGCATTTTTTATATAGTTATCATACCTCAGTAGGGATGTGTGTCTAGTAGTGTGCCTGAAGAATGTTGTGTACATGTATATATAAATTTTTTTCTGTCCAGATAATGTTTTGGATCTTGGGGTTCCTTTCCAATAATTGACTTAAATGTCATTGACAAGCATTGACCTAAACACTGCAGAGGCCATGGGTTTGAATTGGGTACCTCTCGGTGTTTTCCTTTCCTCAAAGCTTCTTGCCAGTCACTGTATGAACAGCAGTTTTGATTTTTCCTTACTGTAGACAAGAGCTCTTAATTTGCCTTTAGTTCTCTTAAGGACTTATGTTTGAAGTTGAAAAGCACATGGCACTGGAATACATGACTTTAAAAAAAGACATTTTTCTCTTCTGATGGAGAAGGCAGTATGTTGGAGGTGTAGCATTTACTTCACAGTGTCCTACACACATTTCAGGCTTCTCTTCTCACCTTGTCTTTTTTCTTAGCTTGTCTTTCTTTAACTTTTGACAGCAATTTCAGGTAACTACATTTTTTACTGTTTCTGTAAGCAGTGTTTAGTATTAGTAGCTAGAATGAACAGTACAGGAGAGAATATCTGAAAGATTCAAACTTCAGGACAGGGAATGAAGAAATAATGGAATGAGCTTAATTTAAATGCACTTTTAAACTTCAAGCATCAAGTAGAGACTTGTTTCAAAAAGCAGACTCGTTAATGGGGACAGTAAAAATAGCTATTTGAAAAAGTAACAATAATAGCAGAAGAAAGAAGTAGTAATAATATGTGAAAAATATCCTAGAGTAGCTCAGTTGTAGTGGGGAAAAAGATCGAAAGGTTTTTTTTGCACGTAAGTCACTTTGAAAGTGAAGTGACTTTTTTTTTTTAATAAGCTCAAATCTGGAAGGTGTCATTCTATAGAGGCTTTTAAAAAAATTGAAAATGCTTATGCTGTATTCAAGCTGAAGAATTTCTATACAATAGAGTGAATAGCAGATACAACCCATTGGTAAAATGCCTATTTGTATAATATTGGATCGACTTATAAAATATATTTTTAAGGTAAAGTGAAATCTGGTACATTTAGGACTATCAAACTTTCTGATTCTGAAAGGATAACTCTGCATCTCTGAACAGGTTATATGAAGGCAAAGAACAAACGGAATTTGAAGAATCTATGAGGAGACTCTTTGAATCCATCAACAACTTGATGAAAAGCCAACATCAAACTGCCATTTTGTTGCAGGTTGGTGTGTGCTTAGAAACAAATTGGGTTTTGTTTTTTATACGGTTTTGCTTTTTGGGTTTTTTGTTCTTATTATTTTTAAATTTGGGAGAAGGTCCTCTTAGGAGATGTATCCTTTAAGTTTTCTTCTGTAATTCCCTTTATTGTAAGACCTAGTTGTCTAATACAGTTTGAAGCCCAGGTTGACAAGGTCAGGAGAAGATACATTTATATAATTTTATGAATGTAGTGGGTGAAAGGATGAAACACAGATGTTAGAATCTTTTGAGGAATTTAATGAAGTGAAGTTTCCAGTGGGAGCTGAATGTTTAATTCCTGAGTTTCTTGAGATAGTGCTAAACAGGGATCTTAGTTTGAAAAGGAATCTTTATAATATTACCCTTTTGGAGGTATGTTATTTAAACAACTGAAAGTAGGATCAAGGTTTGCCATTCATGTCAATATTAGTTATGCTAACATTTTGGAATCTGATGTTTTAAGAAAACTAGAAAAGGAGCTATTAAGATGATTAATAGAAAATAAGTGGTATGTAGTTCTGTATTAAAATAGAAGACTGTCAAGGCTTCCTGTAAAGTAGGAAGCAGAAGATTTTATTGGACAACTGCAATGCTTCATACATTCTTTATTATGAACTCATTATATTTATTTGACTTGACTTTTTCTGTGGTTTTATGTTTAGATTCCTTTTGCTATGACTTACATTACAAGTGGAAGCCAGTGAAAAAGTCTGTCTTGAATAAAATCCTCAGATAGCTGATCTTGGGATTTGTATTATCTGACACTTTGCATGGAGTGTTAATGTGCAACTGGAAGACAGCTAAAAAATTAAATACTACTTTAATTGTAGAATGGTATGATTATAGTAATGTTCTAAATGCATTTGAAAGTCATTCTGATATTCATTATTTGACAACTCTGTAGAGACCTGCCTGGAAACAGTTTATACATTTGAAAGGCACTGAATCAGAAGGAGGAAAAAATTTGGAAGAAGAAGAAAAGTCTTTAAAGTAATACTGAAAGGGATAATTTACATAATAATCTTTGTTCTTGTGGTACTTGCACTATATTAGTATGTTAATTAGCAAATAGAGGCTTTTATGCTCTTCAGGAGAGGCATGTCATGTCACTGCATGCCTCTCTGCCTTAATCTCAAAATGGTTGTGTCGGATTGTCCATCTCTGTTTCCTCTAATGAGCAGGCTAATTTCTTCTTGAGAGTGACAAGAAATAGTGGTAGAAGACTGTTTTGCTTGCTTAACTGTTGCTGGGACACAGGAGTGGGTTTACAGGTGGCCATGCTGACTCTGAAAGGCTGATGAGTGTGTTTAGAAACAGGTGTTACGGTAAACTAATGGCAGTATGGCATTGCATGTCCTGATGAGTGTTGATTGTGCTTACTGTGATTCCCATATTTCCATTTCTAATGCTAGTTCGTAGTATTATACCTGTTGTGCAAGATTTTGTACCTTTGCTGATACTCTTAAGAAATAGCAGAACCTTGAAAATATAACTGAACATATCTTAGCATAGACTTCTTTTCTTTAGTGCTCCTAATTTTAATGAGCATGTAAACATGTTTCAAAGGTAGACTAGCTATCTAACAGTTATGCTTTGCTCAATGCCATCTTAAATATGAATATTTTGGTTTTCTGATGAGTGCTGCCGGTTGTCAAAAATGAATCATATTTATTCATAAGCATGAAGCATTACTTAGTGGCCTTTTAAGTATCTAAATCTGCACTAGCTACTGTAAGTTTTCTTTTAGTGGATGCATTTCATGGCAGATCTGAGGTACTGGTTTATATAATGACTTTGCTGTTGTCTGCACTATTGATAACTCATACAGACGTATTTCTGAAAGAAACCTACTGCATTAATGTTGTAAAATTCTAGTACGAGAGGCATGGAATGAGAGATGTCCCACTGTAGCTTAGTTCCTGCTGCTGGAAATAAATTAGGAGAGGGAGGGAATAAAATAATTAAAAAAAAAAAAACCCCAACAACAAAAAACCCCACTCCATCATAAACTCCGTCGGCATGTCAGTCGTTTTCCTGTGCCTATTTGGAGGAGACTTCAGTTATGATACTTGCGAGTCCTGCTCTGGTAGGTGGATATGAATTGTCCATAACAGGCCAGAAACATGGAGATCATTTCTGCATTGGGTGAGGTGGAACAGAAAGGGGTGGAAATAAATTTGTAAATCTGCTACTCTGCCTAAAACCAACACTGATTTGCCTCCCTCCAGCCCCCATATAAAGTTTTGGCATGACAGGGATAGATGTTGTAGTAATACAAAGTTAACTTTGCAGAGTACGGGACAGGCGGTTATTCAGAGATGGTACAAACACACAGGATTCCATAGGTGCTGTACCTTGCATACGCAGAGGAAGGTTCACAGTCTATTGTAAAAATAGATAAATAATCAGGATATCAAAACAGCCTAAAATCTGTCACGTTAGAAATTAGCGTTGATATGAATTGAAGTGGAACATCGATTGTTAGGGTCAGTGGAATGAGTTCTAGTGGGTGTCAAAGAAGAAAGTTTTAGGAGCCCTGAAGAAAATTAAACTAATTTGGTTTCTTAGGATATTGAAACTTAAAATGAACTAGCTTGCAGGGCTTTAGAATGTGAATTCTTAACTCTTATTTCACCCTTGGTTGTTCAAGTACCTATGAGATTTAGCTTTAGAACATTTAAAAGAATTATTTTGAAACCTGAAATGTCTGTTGGTCTCTGCTAATGATTTTTTATTTTTATTTTTTAAAAAACTTGGAACTTGGTATTTTAGTAAGTAATAATTTCCCACTCGTTTTTACTGATTGCAGTCAAACTCAGACTTACGTTGAATATTAATTGTCAGGAAAATATTGTTTATAAAATTACATGTCATATGAAACAGCCAAGTCAGTGCCACGAGCACTTTATTGTTTCAATTTAACTTTATCTTCTGAGTGATATCTTACTTCCTAATCTGTTACATGCTGTATAAATTTACAAAAAGTTAGTTGTCTAGCTTTTCAATCTCTTGTTCTAAAGCTGGCTGAAGTAGATAGATGCTTTGACTTATTTTGCTGCCTGAGCTTTGAGAAGGGCAGATGTCTGATTCTGTTTTGCAGTACTGTTTACATACAAGCTTTGAACAACTGAAGACTGAATTGTTAATTTATTTTTAGCAAACTGGTAATTTACATGTAAAACCAAAATAGCCTCCTTTTTTTTTTTCTTTTTTTTTTTTTTTTTTTTTTTTTTTTTTTTTTTTTTTTTTTTTTTTTTTTTTTTTCTTCTGGAGTTGGTGAAGTTACCTCTTTTCTCTAAAGATATAGACAGAATGCTTCTCAACTTCAGCATTACATGGAGTAATTTTACTACGATTAACATTATAATGTCAGTATCTTAACTTGCTTTGCTGGAAGCAACCGTACGAATTAGAGAGTGACTTGTTTTCAGGTCCTAGGATGTTACTTTGTAAAGAGATTGTCCCTTGTAGATGAGATTGGGTGTGTTATTAATTCAGTAGTAGCAGTGTGCATGTACAGGGTTAGGATTCCTACTTTTAAGAGACTTTTCATAGATTTTTCTTGTAATTATTTAAAGTAATAATTTCAGAATTTATACTGACTTACTGGTGGTGGCATTGATCTTAAACTTTTTTTTTTTTAAATTTAGACTTAAACCTTTTTTAAATTTATTTTGACAGGAATGATGTTGCAGTTCTGTTTGAGTTGATTCTCTCTAGCCATTGCTGATGAATTATGTTGTAGTTTTTAGAGACAGTTTTTCCTAAAGTCTGTACTTGTGAGGATAGACTTCTTGAAATCTGGAAACCTGGAAATGAATTTCCAGAACCTGCAAATAATTTGATGAAGGGAGAATCTAGGGGGGGGAGGGAAGTAAGGAGGTATTCGTACCTTCTTTCCTTTCTCTTAGCTTTCAGGTGAGAAACATAATTTTTTGCAAATAAGGTTTTGTGTCTATGTAAATCAACCTGTATTTCTGTGGAATAAAATTTGATGAAACATTTTAAAATTTCAGATTTTGTGTTTTTATAAGGTCATACTGTTGCCGTCTGATTTGTAATCTGTGAGTGTGCCCTTTCATTACAAGCTTGTGCTCTGAGCCTTAAATTACATATCAAGCTCCAGCTTCTTTTGAAAAATCTATTCTGTCCCCCACTTGACACATCACATTTGACCTACAGATGGTCTTGTCTGTTGCAAATGTCAGCTGTACCCAGCTTGCTTCTAGGCACTGATTTTAGAAAGTAGTACTGCCAATTCTATGCGTGCTTTAGGAGGCCTTATCTGATATGTTCTGAAGGTCATGGAAATATGGGAAGAATAAATTGTCTGGGGCATTGAAAAGTATGAAAATAATGTAATATGAAGATGCTACCTTTCTTCTCTTATTCTTTCCCATATGTTTTTGACCTATCCATACTGCTGCAGTAGATTGTAAGAACTTAAAACTAAGGAGATGCATAGATCACTTATGAAAGAACGAGGCTAGAAAGGTACCGGGAGGGCTGCCTGTCAATAGGGGATGATATAGATAGTAAAATAAAATAGCAAATAAAATTAGACTAAGAAACAGCGCACCAATGATTTCTTTGAATGTTCATTTCGTCTCATGGGTACTTAAATTTCATGAATATGTATAATGTAATGTTGCAAAAAAGGGCAACTAAGAAAGTAAGCTTGGTGAGGAGTAAAGGTTAGAATAAATTTAACAGCATATTGTATATGTAAGAAATAATTTTCTGCAATGCTGTGGGTTTATCTGTATCCTGCTTAAAAATTAATCTCTAAGGTCTGAAGAATGCTGAACATCTTGTACTGCTTTCTAGGTGTTTTTTATGACTTCATTAAGGGCAATGCTTAATTGTGTCTATAGTGCATCATTTGAAGCAATTACTGCAAATGAAACTTGAGAGTTTAAAAGAATGGAGGGGATAAACTTGTTATTGTACTTCAGTTGGTACTAGAGATCTGCAGAGAAATAGTGACTGTTTCCTTCCCATTTCCCTCCTCATACAAGTGCAGAAGAGGGAATATGTGGGAATGCAGACAGCACAGTAGAGCAAGTGTTAGTGGAGTACTGCTTGAGGTATTTTGTGGCCACTGCTGGCCCTATCCTTTATCAAACAATTTTCGCAGTAACTGTGAATTGGTATAAGATGAAATTCAGATGCTGCTGTTGTACAGTATCTTCATATAGCATTTATTGTGTGAAGAACAAGGAACACATTGCTGAAGCAAAAACTGGGCCTAGAACAAGTTTCTAGCTCACCATAAGTATTTGTTCGAGTGTTTTAAATAGCCTTGGTGGTGCACAGTCTTTGTTTTTGCTTTTTTTTTTTTAAATAACTTCTTTCCCCAGCCTGTTTCAAGGAGCTAATAATGGCTAAGATAGTAGAAGATACCATCTTCTTGTTGAAGTGGCAGCAGCTTTTCAACACTCCTTTGTCCTTCCCAACACTGTGTATGAATGTGGGGATGAGATCTGCAGAGGAATGACTTTATCACCAGAATTGAGCCGGTTTGAGATACTGTGTACAGCCTTACTGCAGACTGAATTCTTTCTTTTTGAATCAAGACCCAAACAGTTCTCTCTATCTTTCTATCTTTTTTTTTTTATTTATTTTTTTTTTTATTAAGTTGGTTACACAGTGGAGGCTCATGGAAGAGAAAGCCAAAGAAAGATGTGCTTTGGTTGTACTTATTCTCAACTCCCTACTCCCCATAAAGAAGAGATTAAGTTTTTAACAAGGAGTTTGCTGTGTAGAGATACAGAGATGTACTGGGTCTAGACAGGCCTCGTTGTAAGCCTCTTCCTGAGTGGCTGTTGCATCTTTGTTGAAGGTTTCATTATAGAAGCACTGTGAAGTTGATAGCTGTTGAGGAAACAACAGACAGCATCTCATTTAGTGACAAAACAAAAAACTTGTCAAACTGTCAGGACATTAAAATTTCAAATTGGTAACTGGAAAGAAAAATACTTGTTCCTTGCTCTTTGTCATTTCAACTGTATAGTGATACTAATGTTCTCCCACTGCTGATTGCGGTTTTGATGTGCCTCTTAGTTTCCTGTTGGTCTTGCCATGTTCCTCATGCTCCCTCTCACTAGAGACATTTGAGAAATTCTACTTTTATGTCGTATGTCTTAATGCACTCTATCCTAACTGTTGTGTTATCATTCATGTACTTAAATTTATTCTCCTGAGCAAGCTTGAAATATTGATGCTCTGAGTCAACTAGTGTGTATTTCAGATGTTCAGCTTGTGCATTTGCTTATGTCCTGCTTCAGAACAATATCAATGTGGACAAGTTCTCCTTTTTGACAAATTATGTAGCACTTTACCAAAAATACCTTTAAAACCACAAAGTCTGATTTTTTTTTTTAATTTATTACAGCTCTCAGCCAATAAGTATGGCATATCCTTTTGGTTATGTCAAGTATTTGAAAAATACGAGCTTGTTAGTGGGAAGATAAGTCACAGGTAATTTTGTGAATGTAAAAACCATTGTAGGCAGCTCTTAATATCTAAAGCATAAGTAGAGAAATGAGTGGACAGTGGCCCAGCAAGTGTTAAATATGTTTAACATTTTTGCTTTTTACTGCAGGATTTTTTACTATGTATGCTTTCAAAAAATATTACAGAAGCTGAATACTTTCAACCTGTAGAGGAATTTTATGGCAGAGTACTGCAAGTTAGTCTTCAAAGGTGTTAGCCTTAAACATTAGTGATGATTTTGAGCCTGAAAATTACCTGCTTAAGTATTCTTGTCCATGTAAGGGTAGTAACGTGTTTGTTTCTTGTCATCTTTTAAGGTTTGATTATTCCGCTACACTATCAATATATGGCTCAGAAATCCATAGGGTAAGATGAACCATCAGATAGTTCAGCTGCAGATGGTTGGTTAGTGTGATGACTTTCCATTTCATCTCTTCCAGAAAGTGTAGCTTTGGGGTGGGTAGATGGCTGTTAGCCTGACCTCTGCCTCCTGCATGGCACGTTTCTGGACTGGAATCAGTGTGAAGTGTGATCAAAGAGCTCCTGCCTTGATCAGCATTTGGTTTATATATTTGCATCACAATGACAGTCTTAGTGGTCTACAAAGAGAATCTGATCTACAAAGATGCCCTTCCAGTGTTCTACAAAGATAATATAATAAACTTAATGCTTTTGTATTTAAGTTCCTCTGCATATCTTCAGCCTGAGAGCCTTTGTGTGACTAGTACTCTGTGGTGAAATTAATGTTCAAATATGACCTAAAATTTCAGTCTGAGGAGGAACTGTGGTTTTGTGTGCATGTTTCAGTAGTGTGCTCTGTATTGTTTGTGTGCTGCATGTGAAGATAAATGTAGGAAACTAACACAATGTGTACGTCAATTCAGGTTGCTGCCTTGAAGTACATACCATCAGTTCTTCATGATGTTGAAATGGTCTTCGATGCCAAGTTACTGAGGTGAGCTAAACCTTTGGTAGATGTATCACATGGTGTATACAATGTATCACTGCTGTCAAAAATGAATTCTTATTGATCAAGCTATGCCAGAAAACCAAATCTGATTTTAGCCGTTAGAAATAAATATCTTTCTTTAGTTGTCGGACAAAGATAAATTGCCTCCACCGCATGCAGAAAGATCTTTATTCCATTGAAAACAATGGAAAGTAATAAACATTTGTAAACACAGCTAAAATTCATGTGTACGGTATTTATGACACTTTTTCTTTACATGCAGCCAACTACTGTATGAATTTTACACTTGCATTCCACCAGTGAAACTACAGAAGCAGAAAGTGCAGTCCATGAAGGAGATAGTACGAAGCAACCTTTTTAAAAAGCAAGGTAAATATAAAATGCCTTTAAGGCTTAAAATAAATAGGTGTGAAAACATTGACTGACTTGTCTTTTGTGCAATTCATGTTTGAAATTGAGTAAAACTCATACTGAGAGTGTGAATGCCAGAAGTCTGAGAGGATTCACCTCTTCCTACAAGACAGCTATTGTGCTAGCTTAGAACAAGGAACAGGTAGGTCTCAGAGCAACAGTTTTGTGTGTTTTTCCTATGATATCATGGTTAGATGGAAGCTGGATGGAACCCATTTGTAAGCCCCATAGTGAAATAGGAGCATGAGGTGAAACCTTGTGAACACAGCTTATGTTATATAAGGCCTCTGCCTGGGCAGAGGAAAAGAGTTCTGATTGTGCTGCAGTATAGCTCAGCTGCCATGCAGCATCTCTGTACGAATTACAATGTTGTTATCAGAACTTGGTGTCTTTCTTGCCTCTCAGAACAGGAGTGATAAGTGGTATTGAAATGTCTTTATTGGCCATGTGCTTAGTTTTCCTTCATACCATCACAGAAAGGGAATTTTTGCTGAAGGAGTCCTAGCAGAGAAACTCAGTTTTACATGGTTGACTTCATCTTCACTGTTAAGTATTCTGTCTCCTTTCTTGTGGATCCAGGTGGCTTGGTTCTCTCTCAGCATCTTACTGTTGTGTAGAAATTCTCCTAAACTTTGAAAGGCACATGAGCTGCTTGGATGGCCATTTTGTCAGAATTTCAGTTTCTGACAATTTATAAATAATGATTCTAGGAACTTAGCAAGGGGGACAGGGCAAGAGGGGCTAGTAAATAGTACTGAACACGAGTAGAGTGAGAGAGGATTGCACTGCTCATCTCTTTCTTCACTGTTGCCAGAAAAGTGATGCAGTTCTAACTAGCTAGGACAGATAAAAATTCAGCTGTATTTTAAGACCTGTGTTGCATTCTGTTGAGACTGAGATCTGTATTGTAAGCTATAACAATTAGCTGTGTCTGGTTTTTTTTTGAGAACGTTATAGCTTTCCTGGACAAAATTGACAAAATAACATCGTTGGTTTACTGTTTAGGTTAA
>WHYT01017680.1:98939-116931 GCA_009806455.1 Tetrax tetrax
TTTTTTTTTTTTTTTTTTTTTTTTTTTTTTTTTTTTTGATGTATGTATGCATCTATAAGTCTTCTGTGCAACCTGTAGGTATATAAGATACCAGTCTAAATTCTCAGGTTACAAAAGTTTGGTTCATCTCCAGTAAACCCACTGCTTTGCTTTCTGCAATAACAGAGACTTAAAGCAGCTGGGTAATTCTAGTTCTAATAGCACTAAATATATTACTTGTTTTAATCTGCCTTTTGCTGACTTTTATGCTTTTAGTGTGATACATCAGTCTTTAGTCAAAAACTATTTTTCTGGAAGAAAAACTCAACTTTTTATCATTCTATCTCAGAATTTTAGAAGACAGAATAAAAGCAGTCACTGCTGTGGAATAACAATGGTTTGACAATTTTTCTTTAAAGAAACTTGTCTCATTTAAATACATTTGTTATTGGTTTATTTGTCAGGAGTGTTTGTCAGGACGACAGATCCCATACTTGTGTAATAAGGAATAAAGCCCTAATAAAGATCCAGAAGGAAAATGGCTGAGCTACAATAACCTATGTGCTTCACAGTTCTGTTGACTTAATCTTACTCCTTTTAGTGTACATCCCACAGCTTCTTTCTTCCATATCTATATATGCACCAGAGCAGAACAGAATGGGTTTTTGGATTCCAAGCAAGCTACCATTATCGTTTGCTTAGTGCTCATTTCATGTGTTTAACAGGTCTTTGCTTTAGCTGTGGTCTGTTACTGCAAAATGTTCTGTAAATCTTTCACTGCTTGCAGGTAATTGCAAGATTGCTGCTTGCTTGTAAATGCGGCTTGTCTAATGTCTTGAAATATGTAGTTGGTATATCATGGAAAATGTCTACCTCAGAATGTCTTATGAATTATAAAAAGGGTATGTGTTTTCTGTTTCTATATTTTTAAGGCAATAATGAATAAGAAATTTTGCTAAGAGGATTTCTGATTCTGAGGACCTTTTATAAAAACAATAGATGGTGGTTTTTGTGTACTGCTGACCAAATAACCAATGCATTGTAGTTTTCCCAGCCAGTTAGTTAGTGGATTCATAACCTTAAATTTATAAATAATGTTTTTTTTAAAAAGTCCAAAACTGCTCCGTGGTGGTTTTTTACTAACATCAAACACTTGACAGTGAAACTAAGCAGCTGAGACCATAAAAGGCAGCATATAACACTTTAAACCAGTTGCCAGCCTCGCTGTATATTTTAACAGGTTGTTGTGATCCAAACTTGCACTGGTAATTGAGAGTTAAAGCTTGTTTATATGCTTATGGTGATTACATATGCAGGATTTACCTTAAAATGTTTTTACTGTAATACTTGGTTTGTAATTATGTAATAATAATCTACATGTTGTTGTTTTTAGAGGAGCCTGGGGAAATAGATTGATTTTATTTTTTTTTTAATTGTTAGTTTAAAGCAAGAGACAGTCCTCTGAAGAAGCAGTTTCACAATATAGAAAATCAAGTTGATGTCATTTTAAAATAAAACATACCTAGTATTCCTATGTAATGTTACTTTCACCAAACTTGCTCATACATTACTAATGGCAGAAAACCAGCCTTGGGATGGTCACAGGATGTTTTATATCTTAACTGATATGTTATCATTATTTGCATTCATATTGTTTGGATTTAACCTTCAGGTTGTAATTACACAACACATGAAAGTCCACAAGTTTAAGTGCAGACACTGAAGATTGTGAAAAGACTGATACACAATTATGTATTTCTGATGATATAGTAATATGAAAAAAGTTTCTGTACTGTGCTATTGTAATATTGTGCACAGTGAATAGCAAACAAGTACTTTTTCATGTACATTGCAATGGTTTAAAATAGAAAATTCCAAAGATGCTGTTATTGCTCTACATTAAATACAATTGATTCTAAAATTAATTGAATAGAGAACTAACTGTGTGTGTGGGGTGTAGACAATGCCTGATTCATTACCGCAGGCAATGAGGTGGAAGGTAATTTTGCAAGAGTGGAAATATATGTAGTGTATCACAAAATAGGATGCAGTAAGGTAAGACTGCTAACAGTATCATTAACTAAAGTTCACATTTATCTAGAACAGGTAGTATTTTCTTCTGCCATGAATGTGGAATTACAATGTGCTAATTACAATGAAGTCTATTAATTTGCCAGTGCTTCAGATTATCCATTTTTCCTCCAGGATTTAGTATTTAGTCTCTTTCCATGCAGTTCATTACAGTTCCAGTTTAGTTCATTTACTTCCATTCCCGATGGTATTGTTTTTATAATTTAATTGCATTTTATCTATTGGTATTTCTTTTTCTTTACCCATTGATGTTCACAGCATTTTCTGAGGATGTAGAATTGTGAAAACATGAAAATGCGTTTTCAAAAAATTAAAAAGAGAAGCCAGTGAAATTTGTTTTTATTAACTAAGTTACACATGAACCTGAAGTTGGAAGCCTTGAGGTTACACTGAATTTATCGGCATGTGTTCCCAGGCGCTCAGAAGTTTTCACTGTAGCGTGCTGTGGGATAGAGTGCTTTCATCAGATAGAATGCAAGGTTCTGTTGGCTGCTACTGTAATTGATCTTCAAAAGCCTCACAGTGCTACAGAACTTTTACAAGCCTTTCAATTACATTGACAGATTTTTTTGTTGAGGCATCGATTTCCTGCTCCCACTCTCTAACGATACACAGCTTAGAGGGCTTGTGGTGATTCAGGTGTGAGTGGCTGAATGCAGGAAGACTGATGCTCTCAACTGCTTGTGCACTTTCACCATAACGTTTAGTAATGTTTGGACAGGACGTGTGAGCACATGCACAGGCATTTATCTTGTTTTGTCTTCGGACACTGTTATGTCTTTCTTGATCAGAGGACAAGAATCCTTCTGAAACTAAACTTTTGACACTTGCCTTAGAGATCACTTGATAATTCATTATTTAAAAATATCAGAAGGGAAGAAGTGCTTGTCTTTTCCTAATGAGATTTCAAAGTCTCATTTATGACGTAAGAAACTGTCTCCTGTCATATCTTTCCCTTTCTGTAGTGGGATGTAATGGACTATTCTCTTCTTTTTGTGAAATTCTCTCTGGGACTTGCCTTCCTTTTTCTAAGGAAGCCTATTGCCAGATTTCCCTGACCACTTCTCCGTTTTTGAGAGATCACCAGATTAAGACATGGCTGTTTACATGCCATTATTGTTGTAGTTAGTGTTTCTGAGCTTATAGTATTTGGAGCTAGATTTTTATTCTAAGGTGACCATGGAATATTCACTGATGTTATGTTGGAAATTTGTAAATCAATTAACCTTAGGAGAATTGTTTTCTGTCATCACACTGCTGCTTTTGTCTTTGTATTCTCTAGATTTCCACTCCTGATCAGGACTTTGTGCTGTAGCAGAACACTGTGAGATATACTCCACAGGATATAATCTCTAAGTAGGTCACACAGATGGTCAGTGGTAGAGATGGAAATAGAGTTTCAGTCTCTTGGCTTGAAATCCAGGTCCTCTGCTCACTGTGGCTGTAGACATGTTCAGCATATGCAAGCCTCTTGCTGATTTTGGAAGACAGCAGCAAGAGGCATATGTTAGCAGTAGGGGTTAATTTGCCAGATGCCAGAAGAGATGCCAGGACTAGTAGGTCTTTTTTTTTCCTCACTGAAGAACTCTTCCTACTGTGTTATTTTTTTAAAGAAGATAGGTACTTGCACACGCCCTTAATTAGACTTGTTTCCTAACATTCGTGTGCGCATTTCACAATTTTATCTGTGAAATAATCTAGTTCTCTCATTTCACTGCTTGAAAAGTATTGATAGTTCATGTGTTGGTGATCTAGAAGAGGAAAGATTTAAGTGAGATCTGAGATGTATTCCTTAAGTAATGCACGTATAAACGTATCCTAAATTTTTGAGGTGTAGCTGAGGAAAACTGTCAATAGGTCGGTCCTGTGCTATGAATATCATGTGTGTGTGTTATTAATTATATACAGATTAAACTATGGCATCTTTTCAATTAGACTATGATCTTAAATATTAAATTTAAGCAGAACCAGTAGAAATAAGTGATCTCTAATGTGTAATATAGCATGAAGTGAATGCAAAAGGACTTGGTAATGTTATGTTTTTGTACAGTAAAGCCTGGACAATCTGAGATTATTCTGCTAGACTCTTCAATGAACTTTTCTGTCTGAAAAAAAGAGGAAGATAATGATTTCTCCTTTCTTGGTCTTTGGAATTCTTCTTGTAAAGGTTTGAATTTGTTACGTGGGCTGTGACCTGTCAGGAAATGCAAGTTTGTTTTGCATAATGCCTGTGTTTCACAAGGAATACAGTGCTTGGGGTTTGAGGTTTTTTGTGGTTGGTTTGTTTGGTTGGTTGTTTTTTGTTCGTTTGTTTGTTTTTTCTTTTAAACATACAGCTGTAAGTCCGTGTTGTGATTTCAGGTATGTGCACGCCAAGGTCAACTAAGAAAAATTTTACAGTTGAAGTGGTGACATATAATCGGCATCAAGTCTGTGTTCTTTTTTCTATGTCATCCAATTACAGATTTATAAACAAACTTATTGTTTTTCACTTCAGAACTGTTAAGAAAAAAAGTTGAAAAAGTAGTACAAGGAACACTAATAATTTATGAGTAAGCATCTTTGAGTTTAGTTATTATTCCCGTAACTGTGAGTTATAGATATTGGTTTTAACTATTTTTGTAATCTTAGTTTGTATTCCTACTGATATGATTTCTTAAGTCAAAGAATTGGTTTTCATTTTCTGTGATTGTTTTTCCTCCACTATTTTCAGTACAACTTCTCAACACTTTAAAATGTTTGAACGGAGGAGATTGTTAATGCATTTGACTCTCCCATTTTTAGCTACTGGGAAAATAATGAAAATACTCACTATTCATAGATTCCTTCAAAATGGTTCTCTATTGAAATGTAAAATCTTTCCTGTAGATTCATTCTTGAATTTTATACCTGGCTTTGAAAAGAGCCTATTCAGAAACACACTCTGAGAGTAGGTGGTTTTATTCCTTCCTTCTTTTATAATATGCAATAGTGCTTTAGGGGTTCATTACATTTAAAGCATCAGTGCACATCCTGTATTCATTTTTTTGCCAGTTCTATTCCTGCCTTATTTTGATATGGATAAGGATGGCATATGCATATCTGTATGTATTTGAGATGAACTCATGTCGATTAAAGCCATTGTTTATTCTGTTTGTGGAGGAGTAGGTGTCACACTCGATATTTCTGCTGGTCGCTTTTTGTAAGACTTAACCCATTATGGCATTTTTTTTTAGTTTTATTTTTTTTTTAAATCTTGATATATGGAGGTAGACCTAAATCAAGTTAGGTGAACTAGTTTTAATAATGAACTTCTAAATGTATGTGTAAAAAAACTGCTCACATCTACTTCAAGTAGAAAAGAGAGAACAAAAACATATTACAGAAGCTGATATGAAGCTGTTGCTGTAGCAAAATTCTGTATGTCAATTAAATGGAATGTGAAGACATGTGAGTTGGAGTTCATGAATATTCTTTAGTTGCAACACTTTTAAATCTGCCAGAGAGGATATGCTGATAAGCATTTGTGGCAGGCTGGCAGGCTGTAATGATTGCAAGCTGGAAAAGGCACCAAACACTTAAAGCCTTGTTTTGGCTACAGCTATGGTAGTGCTGCATGTTTTTCTGGCTGCCTTTGAGTAAACGGCATTACTCAGCTGCTGTGAGGAGTGGAGAAACTTGAAGATAAACCTTTAAGTTGGGAAGTGGACGTATTCTGCAGCGTTATGCTTGGTCACGGTGGTGTGCTGTGACCCTTAATGCTGTACCTGTTCTGTATGTAAGCTGACTTGCTGACGCTTGCTTTGGATGGTCCGCAAGTGTTGTGTGCTGGCTTCACAGGATGAGCTGTTGTGTTTCCCCTTCATATGTTAGTACTGGATTCCAGGAGACAAAAAGAATTTACATTTTTGCATTGGTATCAGAGTCTGTAGGTGACCTACAGCACCTCCCTTTTCTGTGATTCTTACCTAAATGGTGAAATTTGAATTTTGATTTGGCAATGAATGCAATATATTTACAATTTTGAATTCATGACTTCTGGGTTCTGAACAAAGAGTTAAATGGCAAATAACGATGAGGGAGGACTTTTCATAGAAAGATGCCTGCAGTTGTGAACAGATGTCCTTTGTGAAGAGGCATGGCACGTTAATTGAGCACTGACTGCCATCAGAAGTCTCTCCTTGTTGAAAGAATGTTATTCACTGATTTTATTTTTAAGACTTTGCTCTAAATCTGTATTCAGATGACACCTATGTCCTTACTAAATTGGCTTGCCAGTTTTTAAGTGGGCATGAAGCCATCCGAACAGATGGATATGACTACAGGCATGCCAGGGAATCCAAAGTAGTGTTTCCTAAGGGAGATAAAAGTGATATTAAATCTTTATTACCATTTTGGCTGCACATATGAGGCAGTCAGGAATGAAGCCTGTCTGTGATTTTTTTTTTTGCTGAAGGAGACCCGGATAGCTTTTTTAATGACATTATTACATTAATGAGTTAGAGTTTGAATTTCACTTACCTGGTACAGAAGAAATAATTAAATAACTTCTGAAGGAGAATAAGGTGAATAGAGGGGTTAAAAAAAAAAACCAAACCAAACCAAAACCACCCAAAACCATGTAACTGAGCTTCTTTTACCAGAATGAATCTACCTGTCCTTTCTCAGGAAGGTGCTGCCAGGGAACATCTCTCTGAGAAATATGTTGGAATTTTGGGTGGAGAAACACGTAGAACAATATATCTTTTGACAGACCTTGATGAGATAAATGTAAGATGCTCAAACTGTAGGTTGATGTTCTGTGTATTAAAATGAATATTAAGAGTGTATCTCTCTTTGCTGGCAACCTTATCACATCATTTACCAAGCAAAAACAACCAGTACTTAAATAGGCATCTGCTCCCTCACCGTGTCTCTCCTCCATCTTGAGCTTTCCTGGGGCAGGGTCGGGGGCAGATGTATGTATGTGAATTGCTGAATCTTAGAATCATTTATCTTGGAGAAGACCCTTAAGATCGAGTCCAACCATAAACCTAACACTGCCAAGTCCACTCTTAAGCCATGTCCCGAAGCACTGTGTATACATATCTTTTAAACACCTCCAGGGATGGTAACTCAACCACTTCCCTGGGCAGCCTGTTCCAGTACTTGATAACTCTTGAGGCCATTTCCTCTCCTTTTAGCACTTCTGCTTTGGAAAATAGACCAACATCCTCCTTTCAGGTAGCTGTAGAGAACAATAAAGTTTCCCCTTAGCTTCCTTTTCTCCGAACTAAACAGTTCCCTCAGCCACTCCTCACAGGACTTGTGCTCCAGACCCTTCACTAGCTTTGTTGCTTTTCTTTGGACACACTCCAGCTCCTCACTGTCTTTCTTGTATTGAGGGCCTCAAAACTGAACACAGTAGTTGAAGTGTAACTTCACCAGTGCTGAGTACAGGAAGGTAATCTCTTCCCTAGTCCTGCTGGCCATGCTCTTTCTGATATAAGCCAGGATGCTCTTGGCCATTTTGGCTACCTGGGCACTGTTAACTTGTATTCAGCTAGCTGTTGACCGGCAACTCCAGGCAGCTTTCCAGCCACTCTTTCCCAAGCCTGTAGTGCTGCATGGGATTGTTGTGACCCAAGTGCAGGAGCTGGCACTGGGCCTTGCTGAATCTCATACAGTTGGCCTTGGCCTGTTGATCTAGCTTGTCCAGATCCCTCTTTGGTGCCTTCCTACCCTCAGGCAGATCAGTATTCCTGCCCAACTTGGTATTGTCTGCAAACTTACCGAGGGCGCACTCAGTAGTGAGTCAAGATCATCAAATACAACAGAAAATTTTACTTTGGCTGTTTCTTTTCTTGATTATTGTCTTCCATAATTTTTTTTTTCTCCTAGCCACTGATACTCAGATGAGCATGTTGCTCGTTTGCTTACTTAACTTGTGCAATGATACCTTAATATTATAATCTGGAATTTGTATACCATTCAATTAACTTTTCTTAGTCCCAAGATGATAGGGAGATTTCATATTTTGTGTAATGTTCTAGTGAAATGGTTTTAACAGTTTATTTTAAAGATGAGAAGGCATGACTACAGTTTTATGTTAATGCTGGTCCACGTGCAGGTTCAGGCTGAGTCCAGGGCTTCATTGCTACAAATGCTGGTCTTTTCCAGTGACTTTGATTGTCTGCATTCATCAGAGCATCTTGGAATTGCATCCTCATATGGGCTGATTTTAACTAGCAAGGATCTTATAAAATCTAATTGATTTTCCTTTTCTAAGACTATTGTCTTTTCCTTATGAATAATGTCCTAGAAGTATGTTACCCGAGTTGTTTGCTACACACAAAATGAAGTAATTATCCTAACAAGCTTTAACTAACAAGCTGCATTTATCTAGCAACCAGTCATAAAATACAGGCATATAGCCTTCATCTAAACCAAAATAATTAAGGCAAAAATGCAAATATATAAAAATACATTTAACAGTTTTTTCTATTAACTACAATTGCAAGGTTTTTTTAAAGGAAATCATATTGCAGAGGCTGGTTAAACGACCTTTGAATGTGCATGTAGCTTGACACTTCAGCACTGTTCATATCTGCAAATGCGCTGTAAATAATTGACCACCTGCTGGTGTGAAGTCCTTTTAATAGATTCTCTATATAACAAATATGGATCAAATTTTAATTTATAATGCAGAGTACAATGGGGAGTAGTGAAGCTTGCAGAGTAATTAGCTCTTAATACTGGAGGAAATCAATTGCACCTTCTGCCTCAGCTGTCCTCTCAGTACAATGGGAGAACTTTGTCTATGCAAGAAGCCCTGCTTTCTAAGTGTTAAGAAGTATGGAATGGCTTTATACAGAAGAAGAATTATGTCAAAGACTTATTTCTCTTACCAAAATACCTATGTCTGTGGTTTTTAACTGAGTTACAGACAACAGTGGGCATTTTGCATTCCGATAGGAAAAGTTTGAAGTGACCTTTGAAACCCTGGTATGGAGGAGTTTTAAATTCAGTGACGTTTACTTCCACTCCTCTTTAAGGTATCCAGTGCCACTCGTAACCCATGACCTTTTGTACGCTTCCCAATTGTGGTCAAATGGATATCACAGGCATATGGAGTCAGATGTAATTTAGTGATCAATATACACATAATACCTGCCTTGAAGTCTTTTTTTCTATATGAGTACTTAAAATGAACTTTAGCCAGAGTCCAGGATTCCCCTTGATCAATGTCTTTTTTTTTTTTTTACAGTCTAGTCTCATCCTTTACTTCTGAAATAAAGCTCCTTTAGTACAGATTTTTTATTATGATTTATTATCTAGTTGCTTCCTGTAACTTTAAAAGCTACCCAAAGAGAATTTTTATATTTGCTAGCTGTCAGGCATTTCAAGGAAGATCTTAATGGCTTAAAAATTGAGCTGGATATTATTTTGGAGGAGTACGGGCAATAAGTATGTTCATCCTGGCAGATGTGAAACTGATATGTGCATATGATATTCCATCCTCTTTGTGAGTGGTGAAAAGTGGTTGAGATGTCATGTAATTTGATATGACCTTGAACTTTGTTGTTGTGAACTGTTTCCCACCTGAATAACCCTAGACTGTTGAAAGACAGTTTCCACAGATTACAACTAAAACAGAATTAAATTTTGTTTTCTAGCTTTTTCAAAAGTAGGTAGGTAATAATCTTAATTTACCACTTGTACTTATTTTTGACTGAATGTATAAACCCTCTGTTATTAAAAAATGTACTATCACATTTCAGCAAGTTTTCAAGGTTCTGTGTCTAACTTTTGATGTTGCTGTTGATATTTCTTTTGGTTAGTTTTTGGTCAAGAACTAGTGGCACTGTGTTTGTTGCATTTATAATAAAAATAATCTGCATGGATAGCCTCTGTTGCTTCATCTGCTAATAATAATCTACTTCCCATTCTTTTCCTTTAGTTCGTTCTTTCTTACCCTCCTGTCGTCATCTACTAGCACTCTTATTTGGGGGATTCTGAGCCCCTGGCTTGTTTTAAATTACATTGGATACAGTTTCACCATGTCTCACACTTCACTTGTTTATCAGTGAGTATGCTCTCTATATCCTGGTAAAGGTATTCTAAATCATTCCTAAAAGGAAAAAAAAAACAAACACTTTTTAATGTTCTATTTTTTTTTTTTTAAACTGTGGTATTGATAGAAAATAGTAGACAATTGGTGATATAACTATTTTGCCAAAGAGTTAAGGCAGACAAGAATTTTAAGCAGTAAGAAATCACTTGGTGACTTGGAAATTAATTAAGAATTGCAGATCACTGACTGTGGCTAGAATGCTTCAGTAGCTCTATACAAATTTTATTCTGAGGTGGAACCTCTGAAGCTACATTTAGCTCTATTTTCTTCTCAGGTTATTTTCATAAATGTAGCAGTCTTTGAAGCATCTGCTCAGCATTATTCATGCTGTTGTGCTGTACTCTGTTTAATTACATAGCACTAAACAAGTTAATTTGCTACTTTAATCACTCAGTGGCATGTATCAGTTAAATTAGGAAAAAAAAAATTGTCTTTTATTTTTAGGTATACAGTGCCTTCATTGAAGTTATTTCAAATTTGTACATCTTGTCCTCTCAACATTTACCATAAACACCCCTTGTCTTAAAAAGTCTATATATACTTGAGACTGAAATCTAACTTAATATTTGTGTCAGCTTCCTTAGATTTAAATAAGGATGAATGTACGCATAGCTGTCACTCTCATAGGCTTGATAGGCCGTTCAGTAGAGTCTTTTCCTTGTCTGCATTCTTTTTTGTGTTCTTGAAGGTATATTTCCAAGTAATTCACATAGAACAATTCTGCTGTTTGTGTAGTAGTTTCAGGAAGAATCATTTAATAAGTTGTTCTGGTTCTGGCTAAGATAGAGTTAGCATTCACCTGAGCTGGGAGGAGAACTGGAGCTCGTGGCTGGGGGCACAGCTGGGACAGGTTACTGATGAGCCACCAGCTGGGACAGGTTACCCAAATGGGCCCCAGGGCCCTTCCATCCCATGGATCCTCTGCTCAGTGGGTCAGTGAGGAGGGGGCTGAGGGGAGGCTCCTGTTGCTGTGGAGGAAACTGGGCATCAGGATTTGCTGTAAGCTATTGTACTATATTGGTTTTCCGTCTCTGTTTTGTTTTCTTCTGTTATTTCTCGTAAATTTATTTTTTTTGTTTCATCTCAAATCCATGAGTTTTGCCACATTTTTTATACTGATTCTTCTCTCTGTCCTACTGGAGGTTGGGGGGAGTAACAGACTGCGTAGCTTGGTCGTGAGCGGGGCTAAACTACAACATAAGTATAGTACTTTTCTTATGTTAAATCTTGTCGCTACTTAAACATAGCTTATTTCCAGATATTTTGTAAAGTGAATAATTTGTTTCTAAATGTCTGGAACAAGCTAAACAACCTTTAGAATTTAACTGAAATTATTTTTGTCAAGAAGTTGTGTTTTTCTTTTATGAGAAATACTATTAACTTGCAGAAATACCACGCAAATTTAAAAGTATCCCTGATGTATGGTTGGAAAACTGGGGACTGTAGCTGTTAAAGCATATTGTGTTTCCCTGTTTGTGGAGGAGGATTTATTTGCAAGTAGTATTTGATTTATATTTCTTATTAAGATAATTTGCTTTCTTTCAGAATGCAGGGACATTCTGCTTCCTGTGATTACCAAAGAGCTGAAGGAATTACTGGAACAGAAGGATGACCAGCAGCTCCAGGTCCAAGAGAAGAAGTACTGTGTTGAATTACTCAACAGCATCCTGGAGGTTCTGAGCTGTCAAGACCCTGTAAGTATTGATGATGATGTAGATGATTCAAGTCTGTAGTAAGCCTGTGCTGGTTAGGTAGTAAATTATTGATAGTGATGAATCTCATTAAATTTTTAATAGAAGTCAGTAGGAAATTGAACTTTTGTCCTATTTTTCATAAAGTTAAGTTAAAGGGCAGTTGAGTATTCATGGTGAAGTGCTGAATTCTATGCTGTCTTTCTTTTTCTCCATTTTATTTTCTTTAAATAGTTAGCTGCTGTAAATCACCATGCCATTATTGAAAGCAGTGAGACTGTTTTTTTTTTTTTCCTAGCAGAGGTTTAAGTACTTTTAGTTTTGATTGGTAAAGTTCAATGAAATAAATACTGAAAAGGATTAGAATGCTATGATGCCAAACTGAGTATCAGTGGTTTCAGTGACACCAGAGTCATGCCTTTGACATGCCTTAGGCATGGGATGCCATTCAGAGAGACTTGGACAAGGTCAAGAAGTGGGCCCACGTGAACTTCATAAGGTTCCACAAGGCCAAGTGTAAGGTCCTGCACATGGGTCGGGGCAATCCCAAGCCCAAATATGGGCTGCATGGAGAATGTATCAAGAGCAGCCCTGAGGAGAAGATTTGGGGGTACTGGTGGATGTAAAGCCAGACATGAGCTGCCAATGTGCACTTGTAGCCCAGAAAGCCAACTGCATCCTGGACTACATCAGAATAAGCATAGCCAGCAGGTCACAGAAGGTGGTTCTCCCTCTCTACTCTGCTCTCATGAGACCTCACCTTATGCATCCAGCTCTGGAGCCCCCACCATCAGAAGGATATGGACCAGTTGGAGCGAGTCCAGAGGAGGCCTCCCATGATCAGGGGGCTGGAGCACCTCTCCTGTGAGAATAGGCTGAGAGAGTTGGGGCTGCTCAGCCTGGAGAAGAGAAGGCTCCAGGGAGAGCTCATAGCAGCCTTCCAGTACTTAAAGGGGGCCTACAAGAAAGCTGGAGAGGAACTTTTGACAAGGGTATGTAGTGACAGGACAAAGGTTAACGGCTGTAAACTGGGAGGAGGTAGGTTTAGATTAGACACAAGGAACAAATTTTTCACTGTGAGGGTGATGGAACACTGGCCCAGGTTGCCCACTGAGGTGATAGTTCCTCAGGGAAGCTGTGAATGCCCCATCCCTGGAAACATTCAAGGCCAGGCTGGACGGGGCTCTGAGCAGCCTGATCTGGTTGGAGATGTCCCTGCTCCTGGCAGGGGGGTTGGAACTGGGTGGCCTTTGAAGGTCCCTTCCAACCCAAACTATTGGATAATTCTATGATTATTCTAAGTATTCAGAACAATTTTCAAATTTAGTCTTGTTTCTTTTATAAATCCTCTGTAGTGTCTGAAATAAACCTTTTTCATTGTACAAATGTTTTAGCTTAGGGTTTCTGCTTTCAGCAGTGTGTAAAACGTATTACCTTTTACTGTACTTCACTTTGAGTCTGTAGTTTCTGTCTCAGGCTCCTGTAGTTTTGGAGCCACTGTAGAAGTTGTGATCCAAGTGGTTGCTTTTCTCATTTGAGATAATATTGAATTGACCTTTTCGTCCCTCAATTTTCAATGAGTGGTAGATTATCCAATGAAGTTTCACGCTGATTTGAGGAAGTTATTGTGAGAAAACCTCATAATTAATTACATTAGAATAGTTGTAATTTCCTCCTATGAATACATACTGTATTCTCATCAACCATAGCTTTCGGATACATATGTTCAAACTTTGCAGGCTTTGGATAAAGGCAAGTTACAATTTTAGTTGTTTTTCACTATGGATCCTTGGATCATTTTCTAGTAATGAAGTCATTACAGCATGTTACTTAGTTTCATAAAAATCTTAGAGTTTGAAACTGAAGAGGCATGTCTGTGCACAGGCTATTTTCCTCATTGTTTTTAGAGGTAAGCACTTCAGAAGGGATTGGTACAAGATGATACTTAAGAGACCTTGGAACATTTGAGTTTCAAGTGGAATTCATAAGATAAATGGTGCAAGCATGACAGGACAAAAAGTGAAGTTATAAGTTTATAGGACTATAATGTAAAGTAAACCAGTTTCATTACTATATACTTTAAAAGGTGAAACAGTCATAAAGCAAGATAGATTAATGCTTTTTGCCTGTATACCACATAAATTGTTTGTTTTCAGATTTAACAGTTGCTGTCCGTAGTAACAGTAGCTGATATGTCAAAGATTTGTTAGTGAAAAATGGGTTACTGAAAATATGGGTTGGTAGCTCATGTTTGCTTGAGTGAACATTGCTTTATGCAGAACAGCATGAAGAAGTGGAATTCTCGTTGCTTTTCAACAGTGAAGATAAGCATATGTTTTTGATGACTTTTAAATGGAATAATATAATTCATGTTTTCCAAGTGAGCGTTTATATATGATACTAGTTGTTAGTTTAGCTTCTGAGAAGCTAACAAATGGGCTGCAGCCAAATCGTGCATTTTCCAGGTTTCACTGAAAAACATGTCATCCTTGTGAAGTGAAATATGATCTAAGAAAATACATGTTACAGTGGGTTGCTAGATTGTCTTCTGAAGCTAGAAACAGTTAAAATAAAAGGTGAAATCTTGTATATATACAGTGTATGAAAATACTTCTTTTTAAAGTTAGCAGTGTCTGTATTGAATGCCTAATTGTTTCTTAGATTATCAAGAACAAAGGTAGTCTCAGTTTCATAAAGAAACCATTTTAATTCATTTGCTAGCATTTCTCTGAAAATTCAAAGGCTTAGCAGAAAATAACCTTTACCTGCTTGAGCATATGTTAAATTTTCTTCTAGGAAAGGTATTTTATGTGCTACTTGTGAATTCAGAATAGACTTAATCTTTAATAACAGGAGTCATGGCTGAATGTTAAAACCATTATGTAATGTTCTGAACTGTTACTAATAATGGTATAACATGTGCTGAAATGTGGAAGGAAGTGAAGCTAGATTATAAGAGCCATCATCTTTGAATTTAAAAAGGGAAATTAATGAACAAGTGACTTCCCTGTGCCAAAGTGTGCGCAGTGCTACTACATAGTTAACAATTTTTTTTCTGGTGATTTATTCTTTTTTTTTTTTTAGTGGTAATCAATATTATAAGAACAGCTACAATTAGTTAATTGCATTGTAATGGAGGCCAAATCACAGAATATTTTGTGCAGCACTGCAGATAACAATTTCAGCTGAGACGCCAGTTTTTATCTTTACATGGGTATGGTAGCTGCAGGAGCAGAGTTCTAGCCAGAAGGCTGTTGAAGCGTTGCAGTTCTTGCACTGAGACAACAGTATCTTTCCTGGGTGAAAAGAAAATACTCTGTGAACTACATATTGTGAGTTTTAGTGCTTTTAGAGACTATTGTCAGAAGGTAGCCACTGTTATAGCAGATAGCTTTGCGTACCTTCAAATAAATCTTAAAGAAATGTTAGCCAAAAAAGCCTCTATACCATGTTTACTTCATTTAGTGCGGCTTCCCCACAGGAGTGGACCGGTAGCCCCGGTTGCCTCATTTACCTGTTACCAGGGTGTTGCTATGAAGTTACAGGCTACTCAGGCAAGTTACTGGGAAAACACAAGTCCTTTGAGGAAGGGATGAGAAGGGATTGTTTGAAACAAAACACAATTATGGGATAAATAGGGCTAAAATTGAACTGTGCCACCTGAAATGAGTATTCCACGGAAACTGGTAAACTGAAGAGCAGCGTGAGCAAGAAGTACTAGTGTCTTCTTTCCATAGGGTGGTTAATATATTGTACAACTTGAACTATCAACATGGAAGTAATTAATTTCTTCTTTCTTTACAAGATATATGGATTTAATACCAAAACTATTTTTTGTTTACAGGAGTCAACATATCACCATATTCAAGAAATAATGGTACAATTATTACGCACAGTGAACAGAACTGTTATTACAATGGGACGAGATGATCCCTTAATTGTGAGTAATGTTTTAATGTATTTTCAATGCTTTGAAAGTAATTTTATAGTTATCTTGAAAAAATGCAAATATACTACTTGTGGAGTCCTTATTTGTGGGCTTTTTTAGATTTAAAATAAAAGATCTAAAGCTTTACTCTTCATTCAACTGTGCCAATATAGTGGTTTTTGAAGTGTAGGTGAGTACTGGGCGATTTGTGCATTCTTTAAGAAACCAAACACTAAATCAAAAGTCAGTTGCTGTTTGTAAAAAGAAGAATGTTTTATAAATGTGCATAAATGACACATTTTAACAAACTGAAAATAATGTTTCTACTAATCCAAAGTGGAAGTATCTGAGTAAAACAGGAAAAAAAGGCACTATTTTGAATAGCTTATATAAATAATTGGTGAATGCTCTGTTGCTCCCAATTTTTCCACCTGCTTTACTTGCTAATGGGTTAGACTTGCTATGGAACAGGTGCCATTCCTGGCTCTGTTTCTGCAGGGGGAAGATGATGCCCGATGTGCCCAGGGAAAGTATCTGGAGATGGGCTGGCGGAGAGCACTCACCTGAGATTTTTGTGGAGATTCTATGGTTTGAGAGTTACAGTCAAGGATAGAGTCTACAATTTATTCAGTTTTAAGTATGTGTCTCATGAGCACTCCTCTTAATTTAGACTATTTGTGAGAATGCAAGCCAGCTGTGTTCAGTGGGATTTATGGAACTTGCCCTCAGACTGTGCATTTCAGAGAAGATGCATGTGAATTGTTAAGTCTTTAGAGATTTACATTATTCTGCAAAATCATAAGCAGCATTTACATGATTGTTTTGGCCACAAGACGTACTTTGCATATCTTCTAAAATGTACTGTTTTTCCTTGTTTCTTTCTGTTGGAAAACCAAGATGATTGCCAGTCAGAGCATGTGTGTTTCCTAATGATTAGTCTGCTAATAACTGCGTTCTTCAGAGGAGATATTTGCCAATGGTTGCTTCAGACTCCCCTGTGGGAGTTCCAGAAGTCATATCATTAGCTGTTTATCAGAACTCCAGTCTGTTCTTCTGTGTGTAACCCTCTGGCATGTATGTGTCATCATAAGAGGAAGAGGTTTTGAATGAACCCAGTGAGCCTTTCATTCTCTACAGTGTTTGAAAGTGTTTTCTGTACTTGCAAAGAAAGCGTTGTCTGAGTTGCCATGGATGATGTAATCAGTGTATTAGTTTGCTCTAAGGAGTATTTCTGGATACCATGAACAGTAGATGAAGAAGCAAAATGAAACTGTAGCACTCCTGCAAATAGGATCCTTATTATTAGGAAATATTAGGAAATCATTAGGAAACAAACCAGTTACAGTCAATTGAAATGGCTTCAAAAAATCTGTTTGTTATTGTTTTGTTTTTTTTTTTTCTTTCATCTACTGTAATTTGTTTGTCTGTTTTTACTTAAAAAAGATCAAATCCAGTGTGAATTTTGAAATGTAGATGTCTGAACACTAATCATGCTCATAAGTGCCAATGGATACGTGGTATTGGGCATTTTAGAGGTTTAGTAAAGCAAAATTCCAATAAATTACAGAGCTCTCTAGAGTTGAGGTAAGATCTTTCTACAGAGTAGTCTTACATGTGTCATGTGAAGAAATTGTTCATAATGAACAAAATAGTCTTTTGTGTTCAGAAAGAACTGGCAAAATAAGGCCATTTCATGCTCTGTATACAACTTCTAGTTCACTCAGTTAATTTGCAGGTTTGCTTTCAAAGTTCTTGAGAGGGCCAGACTTGTTGAAAGACTGAATGCTTAAAAATGAATCGGATAGCCAGGAATTATAGCCTTCTGCAGAATGCTTAGCTGAGCTAAAAGTACGGTGAGCTCTGCAAGTACAGCTGGGACATACGGAATAGCTGCAGTCAGACTGTGGAGCTGATGTTCTGTGGATGTGAGTGACATTTCAAATGGGACTACATCTGTTATTTACTTCTAGGAGAACAGAAGGGTACTCTTTAGATTCTTAAATCTGTTACTGTATTTCTGAATATTGCAAGTGTGTTTATTATCTTCTGCTGTGTAATTTTCTAGAGTTTGAAAATGGTGTGAAAAACAATGCTAATACTACGCTGTACTAAAAAAACCCCCATGGTTATGATTTACAAGTCCTGTAATTCCTTGCAAGTTTGAATGTCTTGCATCTGATAGAGTACTGGATTTTATTTACCTGAGATTTT
>WHYT01017680.1:116951-146174 GCA_009806455.1 Tetrax tetrax
GTGGAAGGAAGTGAAGCTAGATTATAAGAGCCATCATCTTTGAATTTAAAAAGGGAAATTAATGAACAAGTGACTTCCCTGTGCCAAAGTGTGCGCAGTGCTACTACATAGTTAACAATTTTTTTTTCTGGTGATTTATTCTTTTTTTTTTTTAGTGGTAATCAATATTATAAGAATAGCTACAATTAGTTAATTGCATTGTAACAGAGGCCAAATCACAGAATATTTTGTGCAGCACTGCAGATAACAATTTCAGCTGAGACGCCAGTTTTTATCTTTACATGGGTATGGTAGCTGCAGGAGCAGAGTTCTAGCCAGAAGGCTGTTGAAGTGTTGCAGTTCTTGCACTGAGACAACAGTATCTTTCCTGGGTGAAAAGAAAATACTCTGTGAACTACATATTGTGAGTTTTAGTGCTTTTAGAGACTATTGTCAGAAGGTAGCCACTGTTATAGCAGATAGCTTTGCATACCTTCAAATAAATCTTAAAGAAATGTTAGCCAAAAAAGCCTCTATACCATGTTTACTTCATTTAGTGTGGCTTCCCCACAGGAGTGGACCGGTAGATTCACGTGGTTCATTGGGGGGCTCCTGATGAATCTGTTCAGGATGGCTTGGGGAGCTTACACTGAGTAACATATGGTCTGACGCTGTGGTTCAAACATCTCCATTGCGCATGTGGCTCAGCTTTCTGAAGGCAAGCAGTGCAGAAACATGCTGGGGGACCTTATATTGGTGTGACCCAAACGTTGATCAAGAACCTAGTGTCTTCATTTCTAGCACTTTGAAAGAGCTTCCAGTTTATCTGTATCTGGAATTAATCTAGTTTGTGTACAACAAAACCCCTCAGAAGCAGTACATGGTGAATGGAAGTGATCAAGGGATTTCCTCCAAAATTGTTCTGAACCAATTTGCTGATCAGGCATAGCCATATAACTTTAAGGGGCTTGATTTATGCTTAAGATAAAGGAATACATAATTGCTGTATTTAATTTTTCTAGTTACAGGGAGGAAGTTATACAAATAACAGTTTCTTAATTTGCATTGAGAAATGTAGTTTCCAATTGATGTAAATAAGAAATGAAAAAAATCAGGGACAGGGTGTATAATTGTGTAAATGTGTTGTACTCTAGGTTACTTCACCTTTCCTGTACTGCTGTGTTAATTGGTAGCTTGATAAAATTAGGTATTTTATGGCAGGTGACTTGCCATAGGTCCTCTGTTGTCCTAGGACGCGTTATTCCAACAGTTGAGAGTGCTTGTTTGAAACAAAATGCTAAATTTTGACCGGTACCCTAATGCACACAGATAACAAATGTTCTGCCCTTCAAACCAAACCTTGAAATTATTTAATAAATGCAATACCCTGAAATAAGTGATGACAAACTGCTTTCGGACAGACGTACACGGTCATAAAATATATTGCTATACTCAAAGTTCAAGAAAAATATACAAAAAGATTTGAAAACGAAAAGCTGTGTAGACCTCTATAAATAGAACAACATTCATCAAGAGTGTACTCTAAAGACGTGTAAAAAACTTACCCAGAGTGTAGTTTATCTGAAGTTCATCATTTCTTGAAAGTTACATTTGACATTACAGAAATGCTAGTGAATGTGGAAAGGGTTCAAGTTCAAAGAACAAATAGGATGCCTTTCACAGGAAGACAAAATCCTGCTGAAAAATACAAGCGTCTGTAGCAGACAGATGGTTCTCACTGCAAGGCTAACAAACAGTTGCATGTCTGTGTACTCAATATTACTGTCTCCTCAGTTTTTCACTGTGTAAGCTGTGTTTGTTAGGTAGAGAATGTCTAAACTCTGATCAAGACGATACTTGAATGGAATATATATTTTTCTGTACTTTTCACTAATGTTCTCAGTAGAAGAGTAGGATTTGAAGATGTGTTGCATTTTAGGTCCTGAAAGCCATGGGTAAGAGAGAGCTCTTCTATGTTATCAAGTCCAAAAAATTAAGCTATTTCAAGCACTTTGGCTTTTTTTTTTCCTATGATTGACTCGTCTTTTCTGACATCCCTTGTCCTCTCTTCCTCACACTGTTGGCGTCTGCCTGCTTGTTTTCCTTTTTCTGGGTGCTTCTGAGATGCCATCCCTCTCTGTATTTCTCTCCAATTATGCTCTGCCCCTTGTTCTCAGTTCGAAGCAGGGTGAGGTAACTATTATATTGTGTGGTGAATCAGCGGTGAGGAACCTGCGATCCATTTAAATGCACCTATAATGCGTTAGTACTCTTGGAAAGAGAAAGACATGAGATGGTAAGAGTGGCTTGTGTAGCCTCCCAGTCCAATGAAATTTATACTGTTTTCTAAAGAACGTTCCCAATGATGTCTTGCTTTCTAGCTGTATAATAAAACACCCTGAAAGTTAAAATCTCATGAAGATACTCTGGTGCCAAGGGCTGCCACTGTTCAACAATCCAGTGTCAAGGCTGGATTTTTGTTTTGCTGCCGTGAGGTCTACTGTGCCAGTCAGGAGGAGTAAGATATGCTGCTTCTGCTGCATAAAGGCCGAAAGATTCTGGTTGTTGCTCTTTGAATGAAATGTGTCCGTCTGATTACAACTTTGGATAAGCCTGAAGAATTTGCAGTATTTTCAGTGTATTTAAAACACAAAGAGTACTCTATGGTTTTCACATTATTTGATTGGCATAGACCTTAAAGGTCACAGTGTGCATATTGGGAAGCAGAGGAGATGGAAGAGAAAGCAGCTTTGTGAAAGCACTCCAACAAATGTGTCTTCTGTCCAGCAACTGTCAGGTGTAGTCTTTTTATAAATATGGGACTGTACCAGAGAAATTTTAATTAAAAAAAGAAAACACAAACCAAAACAAATAATTCTGTGAATGCATTGTTCATTTACAGAATATAGTAACTTGTGAAGTGTTATGACGGGTGAGAAGATCACTGAAGCTTGCATGTGTTGTAGTCCAAGGACATAATAGGACTAAGTGATAATAATAAATTTTTAGGTAGGTATGAGGAGGGCCTGTATTGGAAGGGGTGCTGGTCTGGCCCAAGTTAATCAAAACAGGAGAAAGAGAGGAGACAACATTGGATATCTCACAGGAGAAATAGTCAGAAGCAGTTTCTTCTGGGGTCATATTGGAGCTCAGCCACCTAAAAAGAACTCACCATGGCTCCAGTGATTGTGGTGTTCTTTCCATACTACATGTGATGTTAGAGGTGCCTTGTTTGGTGTAAGCTTTTTTTTTTCCTATTAGAAATGTGTTTAGGCTTTTTCTTTCTTTGATTGTTGCATGCTAATTTCCAAAGTTGTCTGATGATCACAGCAGACTGTCTTCAGTTTATGCCCTCACAGAGCTGCAAAGTGAAATGAAGATAGCTTTCTCTTTTAGTAATTATATACTTTGTGACTGCAAGCTAAGAATGTTACTGAGCTCCAGACCACCCTGAGGACCACTGGCAGGTGTGGAGAACTGTGATACAATTTGCCTCATTTACCTGTTACCAGGGTGTTGCTATGAAGTTACAGGCTACTCAGGCAAGTTACTGGGAAAACACAAGTCCTTTGAGGAAGGGATGAGAAGGGATTGTTTGAAACAAAACACAATTATGGGATAAATAGGGCTAAAATTTAACTGTGCCACCTGAAATGAGTATTCCACGGAAACTGGTAAACTGAAGAGCAGCGTGAGCAAGAAGTACTAGTGTCTTTCTTTCCATAAGGTGGTTAATATATTGTACAACTTGAACTATCAACATGGAAGTAATTAATTTCTTCTTTCTTTACAAGATATATGGATTTAATACCAAAACTATTTTTTGTTTGCAGGAGTCAACATATCACCATATTCAAGAAATAATGGTACAATTATTACGCACAGTGAACAGAACTGTTATTACAATGGGACGAGATGATCCCTTAATTGTGAGTAATGTTTTAATGTGTTTTCAATGCTTTGAAAGTAATTTTATTGTGTCGTCATAAGAGGAAGAGGTTTTGAATGAACCCAGTGAGCCTTTCATTCTTTACAGTGTTTGAAAGTGTTTTCTGTACTTGTAAAGAAAGCGTTGTCTGAGTTGCCATGGATGATGTAATCAGTGTATTAGTTTGCTCTAAGGAGTATTTCTGGATACCATGAACAGTAGATGAAGAAGCAAACTGAAACTGTAGCAGTCCTGCAAATAGGATCCTTATTATTAGGAAATATTAGGAAATCATTAGGAAACGAACCAGTTACAGTCAATTGAAATGGCTTGAAAAAATCTGTTTGTTATTGCTGTGGGGTTTTTTTTCTTTCATCTACTGTAATTTGTTTGGCTGGTTTTACTTAAAAAAGATCAAATCCAGTGTGAATTTTGAAATGTAGATGTCTGAACACTAATCATGCTCATAAGTGCCAATGGATATGTGGTATTAGGCATTTTAGAGGTTTTTCAAAGCAAAATTCCAATAAATTACAGAGTTCTCTAGAGTTGAGGTAACATCTTTCTACAGAGTAATCTTACATGTGACATGTGAAGAAATTGTTCATAATGAACAAAATAGTCTTTTGTGTTCAGAAAGAACTGGCAAAATAAGGTCATTTCATGCTCTGTATACAACTTCTAGTTCACTCAGTTAATTTGCAGGTTTGCTTTCAAAGTTCTTGAGAGGGCCAGACTTGTTGAAAGACTGAATGCTTAATCTATTAAAAATGAATCGGATAGCCAGGAATTATAGCCTTCTGCAGAATGCTTAGCTGAGCTAAAAGTACGGTGAGCTCTGCAAGTACAGCTGGGACATACGGAATAGCTGCAGTCAGACTGTGGAGCTGATGTTCTGTGGATGTGAGTGACATTTCAAATGGGACTACATCTGTTATTTACTTCTAGGAGAACAGAAGGGTACTCTTTAGATTCTTAAATCTGTTACTGTATTTCTGAATATTGCAAGTGTGTTTATTATCTTCTGCTGTGTAATTTTCTAGAGTTTGAAAATGGTGTGAAAAACAATGCTAATACTACGCTGTACTAAAAAAACCCCCATGGTTATGATTTACAAGTCCTGTAATTCCTTGCAAGTTTGAATGTCTTGCATCTGATAGAGTACTGGATTTTATTTACCTGAGATTTTTTGCTTTCTGGCAGGGGTATCAAGGTTGATTTTCATATTCAGGTGTCCTTTTCACAATCTTCTAGCTGGTTGGCAGGAGAAGGAGTTAATATTATTTGGGGTTACAGTTGCCTTTATCTTTTCTTGCTGCAGTACCAGTTGAATCTAAGGGAACGTGCTGCCTTGTGCTCAGCTGGTAACAGCATGCTGTGGGTGGTGTTCATGTAATTCACAGAAGGAGTCAGGCTAAGAAGAACATAATCCCTTCAGGAGAAGGTGTTGGTGATGGGAAAGTGATTTGGCTCTCTGCAGCTTCTGCAGAGAAGACTTAAATGCCACTCTCGCCTTCATTGTGATGTTGAAGGCTTTAACAGATGCTTGGTTATTTTCACTATTAAAAAAAAAACAAAAACAAACCCCAGAAAAACTTGACTGTGAATGTAGAAGTACTTTTAAACTTGTAATAAAGAGGGACAAGTTTGTTGTCTGAAATGTGCTATTCAAGCTTTATCTTGAATACTTTGTGAAATTTTGACTTCTAGTTAAAGGCTGTCATGATGTAGTGAAGTCCAATTACAGTAATTATAGAAGTAAAACATATAGAACCATGTAGAAAATAAAGTACTTGTTTTCAGTATTGGCTTGGTTAGGTAAACAAAAATATCATAAATCCACCATATACATTTTAAAGCTTTCCTTTGGTACTCCCAAACTTGATTTTGTTCTCAATATCAGTTTAGCATGATAAAAAGAGTATAGTTATGCTATGCAGAAAAATTTTTAGACAATATTTATGTAAGATATTGTACAAACAAAGGGTTTGCTGAAAAGAAAACAATGTGCTTAGTTAACCAAAGCTATGCTAGATAGTATACTTAAGAAAAAACCAAAATACTTTCTGGAAAAATAATGACCAGAGAAACCATTCTGCAGAGCTGCTGTGGTTGAAGAAGATAATATATTCAAATATACACATGGTCTAGCTAAAAGTTACAGCTTTTTTTTTTAATTCAGTATTCAAATTAAAATCCTTTCTCTACTAATAAAAGGTGCAGCATGATTCCATGACAGATCTATTTATTAATTTCCTATTCATTTTCTTTTTCCAAAGAGCAATTGTTCACCTCCTTTGTAATCTCAATGTTATTTGCTATTAATCGACTCCTGAAACCTAAGACAAATGTCTAATTTTATTACAAAAGATAACATCACTTTTAAAGAACGTAAAAACTTACAAAACATACATTAGATAATACATTTCATTAGGGAGATGTTTTGTGTCTAAGCCAGTGTAATTACTAAGTATTGTGTCTTTTTTGAAAGAGCCATAGTGCACAAAACTATAAAAAGCCCTGTGTGAACTGCTGTTACATGACAGAGAAATCAGTGCTTTATTCATACGTTCTGAATTCTTAAAGAAAGTTAGGCTGATTCCATAAAACAGCAATTTCAAATACAGTAATTTTGGAATATACTATGTGCTGCGCAATGTTTATAAATACTGCATTGTAGTTGTAATTTAAATATGCCTTTCAGAGAAGTCGACAATATTTTCTATGTGAGTGCTGTCAAGTAGCTGTGGTTTGGGGGTTTTCGGTTTGTAGATATCTTCTGGGTTTTTTGCATTTTATTTAAGAGCGTTTTTGTATATATGTCTGACACTTATTTCCTACTCTGGGATCTGGTTTTAGGCACTACCATCATTTTCAGAGAAATTTTTATAGCCAGTACTATTATCATCTAACAGTTTACCAATTTCTCTTTCTTTTCCAATCTTGACATCGTAAATTGCATAGTGCATATCTGCTAATTTTAAAATTTTTTACATGAATTAATAATTTCTAAAATATTTTTCAAACTTAATAAAACAAAAAGCAGTGCCTACGTATTAAATTTCCATATTGTTTAGATTCTCCAAGTATGTGTTACCAAGCTATAAATTTTTAGGTATTTTGTGTTGCTAGTATATATGAACGTCTGTGTTAAATCTAAACAAAACATATAGCAACTAAGCAGGCTTGCCCTCTTGCTGTGGCTGATGCAGACCATGACTGACGCTTTACCACTGTTGCCTTTTAGTGTAACAAATAGCTTTTTGCTCCAATGTTGTCTTAAAAATTGTGCATAGAAAGCCTATTGTGTGTGACATACTGTGGAGAAGACTGGGTATAAAAACTTCTTGCATTTAGTAGCTGTGGTTTTACTGTGAAACTATGATGCTGCTTCTTATGTAGGAATAATTTACTTTTGGCACACTTCTGCTTTCACTTACATTATTGCGTGTTTTTTGTTCATGGCAGTCAGCAGAAGAATGCAGGAGTTCTGCCTGTGTTTCAGATAAGCCTTTTGTTTGGATCTTAGATATATATTTTAGAACGTGGGTGACTGTTGCTACTTCTGCTGACTTAAAAACATCTCCTTTGTTGAACTGAAGTTCTGATGTAGAGAACTCCAGGAGCAACCTTTCTGAACAGCAGTGCTTTAGCAGCACAGTAATTTCATATTTTCCTTAAAGGAAAACAGATGTCTTGAAGGGGATGAATTTGAAAACACTGAACAGAGAGGAAACTGAAAGACGAGTGAATGTTCCTTAATTACAGCATTGGGAGCTGAGAGTCGACTGGCCTAGATACCTTAAGCGTCTCCCTACTGCTGTGTGTGCATGTGTCGAAAAGAGAATTTCATATCCATTTATGGACAATCCGTACTCTACTGATTGAGAGAGAACTGGAAAACAACCAGCTGAGGAATATGGGAAACAGAGACTAATTTTTACTGAGAGATAAAGGATTAAAAATTGTCTACAGGTCTGAATTTCATCAAGATCAGACATGAAAATATAAAACCTGTAACTATTTAGATCAATATATTTCAGTTTTTCAGAAATATCTGTGTTTGTTCAGGTCATAAGAAAGACTTAGAACCTTAGTCCAGCCAAAGATAGGTGTAAGTTTCTTAAACTAAATAGAGTATTTCTGTTCTTGCATAGTTTTTCTGACCCCAGGAATTGATTAGTGCTATGTAGTGATATGAAATACTGTACTTTGTTTAAATTGAATGATCTAGAACCTTTGGAAATCTATTGAAGACATCATATTCATTATGTATGCAAAACCAAAATCAGACACCTTAAAATTACCTTTTTTGTGCTTATTAACAAAAAGACAGAAAGATTGCTTTCATAGAATAACAGATTATTGAAAATCAGTTCACTACAGAAAGAAAACCTTACTGGTTTTACGAGTGTTATGCCTGTTGGTATTGCTTGCTGTTACACCTTTATCAGAGGATATTAATCATAAAATGTCATTTTAATTCACGAGAAACATTTACACACTAGTAAATCCTTCATTATAGCAATTATAGAGACTAATGGAAAAGAACGATGCTCTTGGCATACTAGTATGAGCAGTACATGTATTTGAGTGTAATATTATGACATGTTCTGATGTAGTAATTTAATTCTTACCTCCATTATACCCACAGATAATTGTTGAGGAGCTTTTCTGTCCTCCTAAAGACATCTTTTTTTCTAGTAAAATTCATATGAGACTTTTCTTTTGAAAAGTCCCTAAAATAATCATAATTTTGTGCCTGTCACTTCTGTACTGACTGAACTTTACATAGAAATGTTTTTTTTAAAACTGTTAGTCCTTTAGAATTTTGATAAATTAAACCATGTCACATAGCATACTCTCTTCTAAATAAAGAATATGAAGACTAGTTTTATCAAAAGACTTAGTTCTTCCAGCCAAGATTCTTCTGTGCAAAATTGTTTTTAATGTATTTTCAAATGTGTAATTAACCCTAAGAATTCAAGGAACACAGAAGTGTACAAAAAGTGTACAGACATTTTTAACTAACATTGGACAATTAATACAATATGATTTATAAAAATAGGATCCAGGTGTTAATCTATTGAATACCTTGGCACAATTTGAACTAATTAACCAGAACCACTTTTAAGAAAAGGTCTGCAGTACATTCCACTAAACATAAAATACATCATTTGGGCTTTGCAGTGTGCCCTTTAAACTTCCTTCAGAAAACCTTTTCCCCTCTGCCCTCTGTAGGAAAGATGACCATGTTTTCATGAGCAGAAGAGTACCATCGACCCTGAAGTAGGTTACATTGGCAAACCCTGTGCTAGCTGATAACTCAACTATTTTTGAAGGGAAGAAGTAACTGCATTGACACCTGACAAAATCTTTTCAGAATGTAAAATTTTTAAATATAATACAGATAGGTTCATTAAATATTAATTTTTATGATTAATTTTTGCATCATATATCGGCTTGCTTGTATCTTAAGGCAAATAAAACACATCTTGGAATATTTCGGTATTGTGACACAGGTCTTAAATGGACAAATTGGGCAAGTGGTTTAGCAAGACAGTAGTCAAAGTGGTTGTTCCCCTCTAATTAGCAATTGTGTGATGACATCTGAGGCGTTGTGTCCAGTTTTAGGCCTCCACGTTGATGAAAGATGTGAACTTACTGGAGGGAGACCACCAGGATGACTGCGGGCTGCAGCATGGAACGCATGGAGAGGCAGTGAAAAATGTATTTGTTCAGTCTCTCAGAGTGAAGGCTTAGGAGAGAGGTCTTATCTGTCTAATTCTTCTTCAAGGTGTACTTGGATGGGACAACTGTCACAGACACGTGTTAGAACTCAGGCAATTCAGATTAGATATTTGGAAAAAAAATTGGAACGACTTGCCCCAGGGGCTTATGAATTCTTCTCTTTGGAGATTCTCAAAACTCTAATTCACCTAATTGGACCTTACTTGAGCAGGAGGTTAAGACTACAATTACCAAAATATTCTCTTGTATCATGATTCTTTTCAGAGAGAGGTCTGTTAAATGGCTGAAACTTCTAAATGATTGCTTTGTAAATTGAACCAATAAAAGGACAGAGTAAAACCTAACTTGAAGGGGTTTTTTTGGTCTTAAATATCAGATGACAGCAACAAAAATATTTCAGTGGGGACTTGAAATAATTGTATTTGTCTCCTTTGAGGAGATACTTGTTTGAATAACATAGATTCCCCTGAATTTGTTCTTGATTATGTGGCTTGTTTAAAGATCAGTGAAGTTCATTCTTTTTAGTCCATGTTGCTTATAAATAGGAAATGAAGACTGTGTGACACCGTTAGCTTTCTCTACCATTGTCTTTTAAAGTAGAGATTTGAACCTTGTTATTTTTGGAAAGTTGGGGAAAAAAAAAGTCTTTACAAAGCATATGAAAGTGTCCTTGGAAAAAATGAGAAAGCATCCTTTTGAAAGAAACAATTTCCTTTTGAAAATAATATCTTCATGCACCTCTATTCAGTGCGATGATTTAAGTAAATTAAATTCCTTCAATTTTTCAGATATTCTAATTAAACATTCTTTAGCTTTGTGATTTCATAATAGCACATCTTCAGGTGTGTGCTCTCAAACATCTTTCTGTTGGAGTGTCTTTTGAGATGTAAAAGGATCCATAAGGAAGTCAAATCCACCAGAAGCATTTTCTTTTCACCTTTTTTGTTTTTCTTCTTAACTCCTTTTTCTCGGGAGCTGGATGATCAGTTGGTAGCTTCGGAGTTGAAACTGAAGCTGGATTTTGTTCTGCATGATCCAGTGTTTCCAAAATCTGATGAAATCTTCCTTCTTGTTGTCTGAAGTCATATTCTACACTACGGAAAAATTGAGAGATTTAAGATAGTAAGTGAGAAATTCCCTCTTAAAAAAGAATGCTTATTAGAATAATTTAGCATTATTCAGCATTAGAGCCTGGTTAAAACACAAGACTGTATGGGTTCCTGCTTTAAAATAAGTTCACCTCTTAATTTTTTCTGAGGGAAACCTTTTTCTTTATGAGTTAAGAACTCCAGCATTATGCCCAAAACAATGGGACAAAAATTAAGGGAGAAAAAATGAAAATGTACTGGGGTGACCTTTCAATGCAATTTATTTAATGGTCACATTTTGATATGGTAATCTAACTCAGTCATATGCTTGGCACAAATTCAAAACTTTCAAATGCGTAACGTTGTTAAGTGTGAATGTCTCCTGCTAGGAGAGCTGCTGGGACAAAAAATACATGAAATTAGGCAAATATGTAAGTCTGAGATAAGCAGTATTAGTGAACAGGTAGTAGACTAACGCATTTTCTCCATTGAAACCCATGATTATTATTGATGTCAACTGAGAGCCAGAGCCAAGATGTTAGATAAGAGCAGATACGTGCACAGAAATATATGTAAGGTTCAAAAGAACGGGTGAGGTCCATGATTGAGCAGTCTGATGAAAGCAGTACAGTTATACAAAAACACCAAAAGGAAAAAAAAAAAGGAAGAGATGCAGTGCTAGTATATTTTTGGTCTTTATTTCAACCACCTTTTCTGGGCAGGAAAGTGAGAGTTGTATCAGGTATGTCTGCTCTGGAGATTTTAGCAAGTGGAGGGGAGAGTAGATAGGAGCTAATTGTATTTTCCGTAATGGGAGCTCCTTGGGAGGAAAAAGGCATCATCAGAGGGATGTTGGGATGACAATCATCAGAGGGATGTTGGGATGACAATCATCAGAGGGATGTTGGGATGACAATCATCAGAGGGATGTTGGGATGACAATCATCAGAGGGATGTTGGGATGGCGCATTAAGACCCTGCACCTGATTTGGGCACTGATGAGAAGAAATCTGTAAAATTAGTGAATATGTGTATCTTTAAACACTGTTATTTGTGAGTATTTGTATTTATACAGAAATCCATAAACATTGTGGAATAATATGTTAAAATTAACCAGAAGCTTATTTTCTTGTCATAAATATGTTTTGGGGTTTTTAATGAAATAGAATAACTCAGGTGGCAAAAAGAAAGCAATAGGATTATTCTAATTTAGAAGAACTACAGAGGGATTTCTGGACAAGGAGCAATGCATAATAAATATAAAAAGTAGAAGAAAGTGATATAAATGACAAATATGGTCAGTGTCTCTTGAGTTTTATCAGCTTATTGCTAAAACGGCAACTTAATATGTTTCAGTAATCACAGATCACGAGCACTGGAGAATCACATGTTTGGTTTGTAGCATACATAGGATAACATCTGCTCATGTTCCTCTTTTCTTTCCTTCTTCAAAGCTTCTAATTTAATATTGGAGAAATAATCTCTAGAGGCAAGAGATCAAATCGGTCTTCATTTAATACTGTCCCTTGTATGCTGAGATAACTGTTTGTTTTCAGTTGCTAGTTGCATTTGCTTATTATAATAAAAACATTTGTCTAACAGGATCTAGCCTGAAAGTCCCAAGTGATCTAACGTAACCCTGCTGGGTAGTCAATAGAGCCAAACTTACAGCCTCTCTATATGCAGCTGGTCACTGTTACACTGAAAAGCTCTTTACTGAAAACAGTACCGCACATCAGAAATGTGCTTTGTATAGCAAGGGAGACAAGCATGCGATTTATGTAATTAGCTCGTCAGCTGAAAAGCCCTTTCAGTGAGGAGTCGCATGCAAAAAGAGAGAATCAGAATAGCAGTATTATAATTTCTCCACTAGCTTTGATTTGAATATGTATTCTCTACCTGTCCAAATGAGGCCTGAGATACCATACGTAAATTTGGACCATGCACTCTTCATCCTCATCATTCTCTGAACTCTGCAGCACGCGGCAGGACTCGAAAGGCTCTAAAAGGGCTAAGTGTGCTGCTTTTGTGCAATGCGTCACTTAATGTTCTGTGAAGAGCCCAGGGAATCTTATAGAATCAAATAACTCAAGTTGTGTTTTCTGCCTCATACCTGAGGTTGCAGAGGTAAGGTAATGTGTTGATAAATTGGTGGAATCCCTTGCTGAGTGGGCAAGCTATGTGTGCAGTATAACCAAGACTGTGTACCTGCTAGGTTTTTGGTTGATGACTGGCAAGCTGAAGACTCTTACGGTGTGTCTGCGCAGACATAGCATTTGAAACGTGCAGTTTCTGGAATACAGCACTACAAAGTGTTTTGGTCCTAAGAATTTAACACAAACTGTAGTTTAAATTTGGAGTAACTTACACTCAGATTGCTCTCTCTCAAAATAATAATAAACATTTACTGAAGTGAGAAGTGTGGGAGTTTTGTTTTTGTTTTCCACATAAACATGAACTGTAGCTATAGCTTTCTGGCATTTGGAGAATTGAGCACTTTTCTCTTCCAAGATCTAAATTTATTACAGAAATCTTAGCTTCAGAAATGTAACACAGAAAGGGAATTTCAACATCAGAAATGGCATCAAAGGTTTTCAAAGCATGCTAGTAGCAATAACGCTGTGAAATGTTAGTGGGGAATTCTGTTTGAATTCTCAGAAGTACAGTTCCTGTTTCAGATAACAGCAATGTTAATTGTTTTCTACTTGGGAAAACAAACAAACCACCTCACACCTACCACTTGGTCTTTTGTTAAAAACTACATTAAAAATAGTAGAGACCTTTATAGCTGTGAGCAAAACATTGTATTCTGCGTTTGTGAGACAGGCAGACAATAGAGAGTAGTGTGAAGGAGTGAGGTACCTGTAAATGATGCATGCGGTGTTCTGGCAGGTGCTGCAGTTGTTGAGGTCTTGGCCAGTGTGATAGAAGTTACGCCTGTAACAGACAGTAGGTCATGTAATGTGTGTTTATAGATATGTTAACGGATCCCTGAATCTTTCATGAATAAAAGTAATTCTGATCACCACTTCTATAATCCTTACTAAAAATTTTAGTGTCAAATTCAAATTAGGAGATGGCTTTAAAAAACCCAAACCCTGTGTTGATTTATGGTTTTGTTTTTAATCTTTCCCACCTCATGCTGTTAAGATTCTGATTTTTGGTTCTTGCATGAGTACTTGTTACAAAAACACGATGCTTCTTAAAAACACACTTTGAAGGGTTTGAATATCCATGCCTTCGGTGAATCATTCTGATATCTGCCCTTACACTTGCCATTCTTTCCCCTCTTCATGTCTCCTCACTTGAGTATAAACAAGTCAGATTTGTACTGCTGATACTCCTTGAATTTTCGGTGTTGAGAAAACAAGAAAAAATACTCTCATACTTAACACCAACTAGAGTTGAATTATTTTTATGATGTAGAGATCTGCATTAGAAACAGCTTGCGGTTGGTGGCTCATTATGTCTGAAGGATACATTTCAGTTATTTAATGAATTTTTTTGTGATTTAGGGAACTTCAGTTGGTACCAAGATAATTTTTTTATTACATTTGGAATTCAAGTGAAGGTCCTTCACATGCGTTGTTGTGCTACTGCCACAAGTACTGGGCAAGTCCAGTTTTACTGCTAGATGATTTTAGCAAGATGGATTGAAGCTTATCATTGAGTCTCCATATGAAACTTAGATATTTGGCAAAATTTTTGGTTTTGACCATGTAGTAACTGCACAGAAATGGATTATAAATATTGCAGAATAATCTGACTGTGCTTCACTGAAATTTACTCTTTGTAATGGTCAGAACTGCAAACAGAATTGGAACTTGTCTGCTCTGTCATACATAGCTATGTGCAGGGGAGGAAGAGTGGGTGCTTTTATTTGTAAATTCCTAAAGAATTTGCTAATATCAAAATATACTCTAGACAAGAGATTGCTTAAGCTTTACATATACTTGTATTCCCCCGCACCCCTTTGCATCTTGCTTCTAAACCAAACTTCTGGGGTTTGGTGTTTTAAAGAAGTTTTTGCGTTTTTCTAATCAGTATGTCTGCATACAGATAGAAAGCAGATTTTCTGCTGTGTTTAGGCTATTACAAAGTTGGTGCTAAAAAATCATATAGGCTTTTTGGATAGAGAAAAATGACTAAGAACAACCCTCTGAGAGAGGAGAGGTGGAGCTGAATTATATGGGAAAAATGTTACTTGGAATGAAAACTTATGCGGGCACAGTGGAAACTAACAGAAGTGTTTTCATGCTAATAGCCAGAGGGACATCATCTTTACAAAATCAAATTACATGCTAATTTGATTTATAATATTTTAATTTTTATAAATTAGCGTACTTTTTATGTAGAGTGTGAGTTGGTGAATTATTAATCTGCAATACAAGAAGGTAATTTCAATTCCTAGATAAAATACTTTGAGAAGGAAAGAATTCTTCAAAATAGATTTATTTCTCTTCAGAAGTTGTAAGAAAATTTGGGCATATAAAATTGTGGCTTCAGTTAGTTATGTCCTGGCAGTTTTTGCACAACCACAGAAACTTTGTCCACGTGGGAACAAGTGCAGAGACCTGGTGCAGAGTCACGTGAGCAAGTCAGTGTCCTGGGCAACTGAACCTGCTCAAAAATCTCACTGCAGCCGCCTTTCTGTGTTGTTTGCAGAGTTTGTGGAAACGTGGAAGATTATCAGCTTTATTCCTTAATTGTTACCAGTAAATACTATTGGTACACATGATCTGAGCTGTGAAATGAAGGGTGCAGTTTTGCTCACAAACCAGTTGACAGAAGTGGTTATTCTAGAGGCCTAAGCTGGCTGTGCTAAGTATAAAAGTAAATGTATGACTTCATGTTGTTTTATCTTTAAAAAATAAAGTAAAATGGAACCTTTATTCTCTTTATACTTTGAAAGATTTATTTGTAGGTTTTTCAAAGACAGATTATTTGATCATAAAACAGAATTTTTAAAAGAATTTTATAATATATCCTAGATGCATTTACTGTAAGTAGTTGCTGCTGCTTATGGTTTGGAAATTAATTAGCTGCTGCTAATGGTTTGGAAAGACTATTAGGATATTCTAAAGCCTGTTTTGAGTATAGAAATATTTAAAATTTTATTTTAACCTTGTCCTACAAAGGTGTCCAATCTTTAGACATTATTTCCATTCATAGTATTATTATTATTTGTAATGTATAAATAAGTTACATAAACAATACTTGGCTAGTAGTCTCTGTGAGAGCATACTAAAAATAAATGCAGGTCCTGCTTTCTTGTGATAGCGCAGAAAGCAGTCATTCTAGAGTCTGAGATTCCAAAGGGAGGTTTTGCTAACAGTCTTCATGTGCTGTGTGTTCATAGATTTAATCCTTTTTAAGCACCTACCTCCATCTCCTGTGAAATATTCCTGACCTACTGAAGCTCCTGAAGCTCACCTGCCATTGTGCCTTTTCTTACTCTTAGGGCAGTCCCTTTAAGCTCCGGTGGTGGTGGTGGTATCAGGAAATGTACCCAGCAGTGCAGTCCCCAAGTGTTGATGGATGCTGTGCTTTAAGCACTACGCTGTTGCTTGCTTATCAAGGCCGTAATAACTCATTGAAGAGAAGGATGTTTTTTCTGGTACAAACTGTCTCAGCACTAGAACTGCTTTGGCACTAAACGCGTGTCTGACCTTGCTAGTAGGAGGTAGTTGACTTGCCGTAGGTTTCTACAGATTGCTGGGTTTTGTTTTTCTACTGCATACATATTTTAGCTAGATGGAAACTGCCAGCTCTCAGGCATCAGTGGCTTTGTATCTGATACCATGAATCTAAATAATGGAGTTAATAAACTATGCCTCATACTGGATTTGGTAAAGGCAGTATCAGCTAAAGCTTACTTCTTTGTCAAGGGCCAAATACCTGAAAAAAACGCATAAGATAGCGTTTTTGCAAACTCATCTTTAAATATCACAGGGAAGATTTTTTTCAGTAGCAAAGGTTAAAAGAATGCTAACATCTATTTTACCCTTCTGATGAATTACTAATATTAAAATGCACCATACCCTTCACTGAGGGCTCTGGATTTTTCCAGGTCTTGGATTACATTCAAAAGGACTTTAATCTTCTCCTGGTTCGACTGCAAGGATTCCTCTACAGACTGCAGCCTGCCTTGTAGGGCACAGAGCTCGCCGTGTGCCAAATGGATTTGATTTAGTTCGCTAATCTCTTTGTTGGTTTGAGGTTTTGTTTTATTCCTTGGCAGATAAGAGTTTATGTGAAATCCTTCTAAACAGCTGTTACACTGAGAACCATCTGACTGGGTAGAATTTTTCTCGATTTCAGTATTACATGACAGAATAGATTTTGATGTGTCGCTGCTGGTCAGTGACATTATTGTATGATCATCATTTGTTAACGCCACACAGCTGGAGTCTGTTCTGTGCTCTCCTGCCTGTTGGTCTCTGAGGAAACAAGGAGATGAACTGTGATTTGATGGAGGTAACAATGGAGCGGTTTCCTTACTGCTTGTGTCTTTACTGGCTACAAGCGACACAGAATCACTTTTTTCTGCTTCACACCAGTCAGGATGAGGATTGCATTCACTGCAGTTAGTAGAATTGCTTAGGCAAGGGTATGCTTTTTCAGAATTAGATGACAGCGTGCCATTTTCATTATTTTCGTTGCTGTTTATGACAGTAGAAGAATGCAGTGAATGACTTAGATTCATGGTTGTGTCTGGTGCATCCATGGAAACACTGCTGTCTTGTGTAAAACTCACATGTATGTATTCAGGCACCTGCGTAGAAACAGTTGTCTTCTCTGAAACTGAGACATCATCTGAGGGGATAGGTCCATTGCTTTGTGCTTTTGATAGTCTTTCACTTAGGTGACTGTCCGCCTCCCCATTCCTAAATCCATCTTCCAAATGATTAGTTATTCTTAAGTAACAGAGATCTGAAGACATAATGTCTTGTTCAGAAAGATTGCCATTTACTTGGATGAAATTTGCAGGCTCAGTTGGCATTTCTGTCAATGATTTGCTTACTGTCAGCTTTTTCTTTTTAAAAACTGGGAAGTGTTTCCTGAGGCTAGGAGATGTTTGTATGGCAATATTCCGAAGCCCCTTTAGAGCCCTTGGAAAAGAAGGAGATTGATGTAGTAAAAAATTGTGATCCCTAAAGATTTCTGGTTTTCCAGTCATGAATGCTGTATCTTGGGCAGGATTAGTATCCAGTTCTGTCTTTGTGGTCACACCATCGTCCTTGAACCGAACTTGCTGTGATTTGGTCCTGCGGTGCTGGGGCTGTCTCGTAAGATCAGCTGAATCCAGACTGTTCCTTTTCAACAGCACCGGCCGCATTTTCACGTTTTGCTGGGCCATTGAATCGCAATTTAAAGTCTGTAAGTAATGTGTTTCTTTGCGACCCATTTCATTTGTCATTTGAAGTGTATGTTAAGGTTGCTCCAAAGATGCAAATGAATACCTTACTCCCAAAAAAGCAAAGCTTTTCATCTTGTTGTTGTTACATGTACTTTTAACTGACACGCTCTCTTCAGGAATACTCTTTCAAATTTAACTGCTGATTAGACCAAACACTAAGATGAAGAAGGAAATATAAAATTCAAGGAAGGATTTCTTGTAGCTAGGGAATGCAGATGTCCTTGTGTCCTGAAGCCAACATGATCTTCATATTACAAAACTGTAACAGGCCATTATGCTTACAGTTAACTAATTTAAAGGTCACATTGAGTCTATGGCTTTCCTGATGGCTCTTATTTGAACGTCAACTCTCTGTTAGTGATACAGCTTTGGTTTTGTTTTGGTTTTTGTTTGTTTGGTTGTTTTTTTTTTTTATGATGGACCAATCAGATATGTTTTATATGCGTGTTGTCTAAACAACAAGTAGAATAACTTTGGGGGCCATTTTCATTTCTGATGCATAGTTTTACTGATGGAATATATCCATTAATGCCAGATTGAATTGCTTTCTTCAGAGAGAGTTTTTCTTCTTTGGCCATCTTTTTATGTTGCAAATGAAACCAATCTTCCCAAACAGTTAAAGAAAATGTCACCACTTATGACCAGGCCAAAGTACAGCATCCAGTGGGTTTCGGTGAGAGACGATGTGTAATTGTTACTTCAGTTCATGGAAATGTATGGCCGGTGATATCCAAGGGACTGTTTCATTTGTGGAAGTGCTGTGAATATTCTGGCATCAGGAGAGTGGTCCAGACGGAATAACGAGCAAATGCAGAATAACAGGAAATGTTTCCTGAAAGTAAAAAGATAACAGTTGTAGTTGAACCAACCTCCAAACACTGTAACTTTCTTCTGCTGTTTCCTAACAACTTTTAATCTTCTGTGGTTTTGTAATTTTGAAAGTGAGTTTGTATGGAAACTGAAAAATGTTTTATAGCTTTGAAATGCTTAAAGTTTTCTTCGTATGAAATACAAAACACCAAAAATGCATAGAAAATATTCAAAGGAGTAGTTTTCTCTTTGTAATTGGTACTTGTGTGCAAGCCTGAATGTGGTCCCAAATATAAATCTTAAAACTTAACCCTTGAGATTTGAAAATGGCTATTAAATCTTGGTATGGATGAAATATCAGAAAACTGAACAAGACAAATAGGAATTCTTAGTTTTGAGGCAAGTTGAGGTTCAGACATAGCTCAGAATTTTAAAACATTTTTTAGAGTTGCTCATTTCAAACTGTACAACTCTTGGTCAAGGAAAAGTAAATTTATTTTTAAAATGTTATTAATGCACATTAAACCTTCTACTGAGGGTGGTGGCACACTGTCCCAGGTTGCCCAGAGAGGTGGTGGATGCCCCATCCCTGGAAACATTCCAGGCCAGGTTGGACGGGGCTCTGAGCAACCTGATCTGGTTGGAGATGTCCCTGCTCCTGGCAGGGGGGTTGGGCTGGGTGGGCTTTGAAGGTCCCTTCCACCCCAAACCATTCTGTGATTCTGATCTTAAAATATTTTGATGTCAAAATAGAAATCACTTTGATAGAATTTTGTTGGCAGCCTTTCTGTTACAAATTTATATTTGTTGTGGCTTCTGTCTGCCATGCATGGCTTGTTCAAATTACGTACGTTAGCCAAGATTTCTCACTCCAGGTTTGACAGTGTTAAGAATGATTTTCCTGTTTCTTATCCGAATAATCTGTGTGATAGACTTTCTTACAATGTTAATTCTCCTACTAAAATCATTCTAGAATAGTTTGAGATAAAATCTGGTACGTTGAATGAATAATGCTGGACTAGTAGCAGATTTTAAGTCCTGAATTTCAAAACTCACTTGAGATTTATCTGTATGTAAAATACCTTTCCCGTAGATTTAATAAATAGTGATAAATCTGAACCAGCTGCTAGAATGGTATAGAGATAAGAGGAGAAATGTATGCAAAATATGGGAAATACTCAATGGGATTTTTTAATAATCTAACAAAGTTTGCTTTTAGAATTACAGTGATTTTTAGCACTGGGGCTAAATTCCCAGCATAGTGTTAATTTACTGTTAATCCTTTTCCCTGATAATTCACTGATGGTTTCCGTTAGCCTTACTACTTCCATTACCTTAGAGTACCACTTATTTAAGCACACTTTACCATATTTAATTTACAAGAATCTGAGATGGGTGCAGTGGGAAAGATTTTGTGATAGAATATAGCAAACTGTTAGTAGCCTCTTGTAACATTTAGGCAATGTCATATAATTTAAGCAAAGGAGTAATGTGATATTTTTCTATTATTAAGTTTTAAAAGAAAATGACTGTTGGATGATTTCACTGCAGAGAGAAATGTTGTGTAAGTTACCATGGAAACAAATATGTACATTAATACCAAATTTAACTTTCGTTATATGCTAGCATTAAGTCACAAATCACCGTACTGCTTGTTTACTGGAAACAAGTATACACAATAAACAGGTCCAACAGTTTCTGCAAATAAAGTTTCAGTGCCAAGTTCTGAATTTACATATCATTCACTAATTACTGGAGGCTTTTACAGTTTTGTTTGAGAATTTATCCAAATATTGCAGTAGTATTCTCCACTTCCCATCACAGCTGCTGTGCTCCAGGCAGATGGACTACTTTAAAAGTTATACTTGCCCAATTGCGGTCAGAAAGAAGCTTTAGAAATCTAATGCTTTGTTTTAAACACAAGTTAAAAGCCCCGAAGGGTTTTAGGAGAGAGCTCTAATTTGGCTAGAGGCGTGTGAGCCAGATTCTTGCATTCTAATTTGCAAATTGCTATTTTAATTCTGTGTGGTTTTTAGCTACCTTGGCATCCACTGCTCTGGGGTTCATATGATGAGTTATTGTAATGAAAGTTTTGATACTGTTATTTATATTAAATCAAGCTGAAATAAAAAAAGGTATAGATAGGAATGCTCAAATATTTGAACTGCAAACCCAAACTAGTGTATTTCAATGAGTTCCAAATAGTTCAGATTAACAAATCAATGTAACGTTACCAGTTACTAAGTTTAAATAACATTTTCCCTTGCCCATGATATAATTCCTCATTTTTTTCTGGCACAGCAATTTACAGGTCTTGTTTTGGTCACTGTTTCACATTGACTGAAGTATGAATAATTCTAAGGATCTATTTTATATCAGTGCTTTCACTGTATTAATTTAAAATAAGAAAAACATAAATATGTCAATTTTAAATTTATGTCTAATAATAACAACGACAGTTTTGATAGGATAAATTTACTGGGATTTAATGTCTGCCGGGGTTCCATGACCTCACACGCAGCTATCCAGCCTCTCTGGCCCTTCCCTGGCAGCTGCTGATCAGCCCTGAGGACATGCCGTGTGCCGTGGGGGTTTTGCTGTGGATTTGTTCCAATGTCTTCGTTTAGTGGCTGTTGAAGCAACTGGCCTATTAGATGCTTTGGAGTTCATGTTCTTTTTAAGTGGTTCGTATTTCATGCTCCTCTTTTCAGTGTTTTCAGTATGTGAATCTGTCTGATAGATATAATTCTTTTTTTTTTTTTGGTTTTATGCTTGGCTTATATTGTTAAAGCAAATCTTGATTTTTCAAGTTTCTGCATGCTTTGTGCACACACTTAATGGTGATAGTTACTCTCCAGTGTAAGTTTATTCTAGCTGCAGTGTAATTCTGTTTCAGGCTGTAATAAGTGAATTACTTGGAAAAGACTAAGGTGCAAATCCTGCCACTTCAAACGGCGATGGAACTGGTTTTCCAACCTCAAGATTGTGTTTTGTGTTTTAAAAAATCACACATGGTTTGGGTAGCCAGCCAGGCAGAGGAAATTTGACCACAAGAAATAGTTACGTGTTTTAAATAATTATTTTTCCGTCTTTCCTGCCTCTGCCTTCCTGATTTCTTGAAGACCGTCAAAAGCATTTTTCAGGTCGTATTTCAGTTTAATAACTGAAGCTCTGGGCAGAGGAGTGCAGCTGGTAAGGGTAAACGGAGATTGTGGGAAACGACATAAAGTGAAAAAGCATACAGCAAGGAGCGGTGGGGACTTTGGAAGAGTGCAGATGTGCGAGTGTGGTGGTTCTGGGGGTTTTCTGCAGCTTGTGGAAAAAGTTAAATATTTCCTACGGTTTTCAAACGCTTTCAGTTGTGATTTGACACCTTAATTTTCCATTTTACTAGTTTGCTCCACAAAAAGTAGTGGTTTTACTTGTAGTGAAACTGTGACATATATTTGTAGTATTTTGCTTTTCTTTTATGCATATGTTAAAGCCAGTATTTCTTGAAAAACAAGTTTGGACAGACCCCCTTCAGTAATAAAGTCACTGGGCTAAAAGTGTTTTGTGAGTGCTTTCAACAGGAAGATCATTAGTGTAATTTACCTTGTACTACTCTTGAGCATCAGCACTTTGAATTTCCTGATTCCTTCTAAATTTTTGCAACTACCAGGTGATCTATCTTACCAAAGGTTAAACAGCAGATGAATACAAGCATTATAGATATAATGACAGCTGACAGAGCTGTAATCGCTGTAAAGTACTATATTCAGGTTGAGTAGTTTTATGTCATGTCTGATTTTTGTTTTATCCTGTATAATATACATTTTCCATGATATGCAGCTAGATGGACATTTTCTTTTGCAAGAGTCGTCTTGATTTATGCAATGATGGTTTATGTTTGATAATAAGCTATTTCCTAGGTGGTAGAATCATGATCATAATTTTCTACGGAACTTGTGTGACTGTCACTTCCCCTTCGTGTTGCAAATCTCTCTGATGCTCCTGAACAACTGGTGGGAGCAGGGGCTGCATGTGTTGTGCCCGTTCTGAACTGCGTGCTGCTTAATGGCTGGGTGACAGACTGAACACTGCAGAGCACTCATTCCTTGTGCAGGTTGCCCCTGCCTTTCAAAAAGAAAAATCAGTGTCTGAAATGAAACTTTTTTTATTAACAAGTACGAATTCATGCTTTGAGTGCATTAGTTTAGATGTCAATTCTCTTCATGTACACTTTCTGTCTCTGTCAGGAACTTCAGCGATAGCTGCTGGCCAAGCTGTTTAATGTAGCCATATGTCTGCTTTCATCTGGCACTTTCACCAATTAGTTTCACAGTATTACAGTTTCCAGAGTGGAGGTAATGGAAATGATTAATGTTGATGGCAGTCTTAAGAGTTCAAATCAGTCTTAAAAGTACCCCTGAGAAGTGCTGAACTGCACGAGAAATGAAGTTATGAGCTATGATAATCATACGTAATGACTGGATGTCCTGGGCCCAGACCACTGAGTATCCCTTTGGAGATACGTTACGGGCCGCTGGGGTACACAGCATGGGGTTTAGGTCAGTGTACCAATTCTCTTGGAAAGCTCGGATGATACTACTAGTTTCTGTCACATCCGAGAACAGTTTTACTGGTTGTCAAAAGGGTTTGTGACCAAGTACAGACAAAAACATATGCCACGTTGCAGTTACCTCATGTACCAGTTGTATTCTTTAGGACCCAAACATAATTAATTAGCAGTGGAATTATTTTGATAGTTGTTAATAGTAACAAACTGAACTTTGGCCCCAAATTTTTATTAGAGTCTGCAAAGGACTGACTTGAAAATTCAATAGATATCTTGTTTCTTTTGTCTTTCAAGATTTCCTTTATTGTTTTATCAATTATTATGTTATTGAAGTACAACTGTTTCTATGATATCTGTTGGTTTGTTTCTTGGATTTAATTATTGCTATTGACTTGTGTACTACTTGCTCCACTAATAATGTTGTGAGAGTTGTCAAACTCAATCTTTTAGTTTGTTTTATTTCACTCTTTGCATCTGTGCTGCCAAATATCCTCTGCATTACTGGCCCACATTTTGGCCCAGTCTTCGTCCTCTGTTTCCACCTGTGTGCCCTGGTTTTGTGCCTGGCCCTTGGGCAAAGAGGCAGCTGTGGTGAGCTCCCACTGGAGCACTGAGGGTCCAGGCAAGCACTACTGATGCAGCCACAGATTTCTGCTGATCCAAATTTATTTCTGTCTGGTCAGGACAGATGCACTGGTGAAAAGGTTGTCGGGAAGTATCTTTCCAACATAAGCAGAAGCTGGGTGAGTTTCTTGGAGCTTCTAAAAAACGTAAGGGAAGTGTGAAAAGGAATAAAAGGCAAAGTCAGCCATAGCTTGTTTTGTTATACATGAAAACTTCACTTATTAAAAATCTTGCATTAAAAACCTGTACATTTACTTTTACAGGAAAAAGTGCATGCTCCCAAACCCTGCAAAATCCAGCCAAGTACAGCTTTATTTTCCTTGTTGTGGCCTTTTTAAATAGAGTGGGATGCTTTGTTTCTGTAGTAGTTTTATTCGCAATACCTAAGCTAATCTTTTAGAAGGTGGGTATATTTATTCAGTTAGAGCTTTGGGGTTAATTTCAAAATGTCAAAATTCTGAAATGACAAGGTTTTAATGTTCAGAAGACTTACATAGTATCTTTCTGAAAGCGCGGTTAGCCTAAACTCCGTCGTTTCATCCTTGCCTTTTGAACACGGAGTATAAGCTCTATCTACTGAACAGAGACAGTCACCAGCTTCATCTGCTAATGTTAACGTGAAACACCATAGTCTAATTTCCAATCACGACTTTTCTTCAACTTGCAACTATCCAAAACTTAAGGATGTCAGAGAGTCAAATGAGAGTCAAATTCTTCCTTTTATGAAGCTGACGTTCAGTGGCAGCACGTGGCGATTACAGATATTTGTTATTAGCCAAAACCACAGAGCAAGGGCAGTCTATCCCGCAGTGAGTGGCTTGGTATGCAAATCTTGATGATTTCACCAAAGTTTCTTCCAAAATCTCATTGACACTGAAACAAGAAGTTTTTCTCTTCTGAATGACACCTTTAAGACTAGAAGGAAGAAGTTTTAGCTAACAGATTTTAGGTAATGCCTCTTGCACGAGAAAATTAATGTAAATATACGAAAAGTAACAGATGAACTTCAAGGAGGCTTCTGAAGGGAAAGATGCAGAGTCTGTAAAGTTATGACAATCCCCAAAAAGTGCAAATTTGTGGTTTATTTTGATATGCAGGAAAAAGTTGGCAGAGAAAATGAAAGAGGAAGCTACTGAGAGAGACTTTTAAATGGCCTCTGTGTGCAGGGGCCAATCTCTGATCACAACAAGGAGTCTTATTGCTTTGGGTCCCACAGAATAAAGCAAAAAGCTGTTTATGAAGGTAAATGTGTTTATTATAAAAGCCAGAATAATTTGTGTAGCATAGTTTGGTATCTGGAGTTTTCTCCAGCGCACAGGTTGTCTTGTGTGGTATTCCTCTCTTACTTATTCTCATGGGCCAGTACGCAGAATATCCTGTTCCGACTGTGTGCGCTGCCGCGGAAGGGTTCTGTGTGTGTTCCTGTACGCGCTCAAATGGGCCCAGTGCAGTGGTTTTAGTCATGCTGAACGAACCTTGATTGAGGATCGAAGAAGAAGGCATGAACATTTTACGAATCCTGCTAGCAGGTTTTGTGAACCACCTCACGGTGGGACCGAGGTGAATGGAGAGGAGCATCTAACGCAGATTAGTAAAATAGGGTCGGTTGTAAGCATCTGACTTCAGAAAGGGAAAATTTCAATGATGGAAGAGATTATAGAATTTAATCTCTGAGTACTACTCCAGGAAGATTTGCAAATTGCTTCAGGTTGGTGAGTCTGGGTAGAGAAGATGCTGCAATATTTACTACAGTGACAAATGGACTTAGCAAAGCAAGTTTTAGGAATGAAAATGGAATGTGTTTTGGCTATACTTGCATTGAGATGATGCAATGCCATTCTGCTTGAAGATGCACAGAAAGATAAAATAATGATGATCTTATTTCTGAATATGATTTTCAGAACTGTGGTACTTGGAATTCCTTTAGTCTACTCTAATAGAAATAAAAGTTCAACCATCTCCTTTGAAGAGATGTTATGTTTTGTTGGCTATTTCAGAGCAAAAGGCTTCATGGATTAGAAAAGTTTCTATCTCAATATTTCTTTTGAAGGATATATTGGAAATTGTTAATACAAGGTTTACTCTCAGGAGATCAGATACAACACATACTTTTAAGCAAATAAATTCAGTCACATATATATAGTTCACAAATTGGATTTTTTTTTTCTTTGCAGTGTTAGTTTGCAAAGACAAGTGTACTTAAAACTGAGATATTTCTCTTGAAGAAATGCTTGAGTGCCTACAGGGAGATGGAGGTTATCCGATATGACAGATTGGTGAGCTGGAAAGTGTCCAAATAGCTGTTTCATAACATAAAATTTCAGTGCCCTTTCTCTCATAAATCTGGTATTCCACTATTTTCTTTGGTAGCTGAAAAAATACTGGGAAGTACCTGATATTTCCATAAAAATACTCATACATACTATACCTTAGATGACTGTAAAATAATATCCAAGCTTTCTAAAATGTTAACATATCTATATCTACATGTAGATGTATTTACATGGGTAACTTGTGCGTAGGCAGATACACACATCTGTGTACGTATGAGAGCATGCTGCTGTGCAGGCATTAGCACTTTGATTACAGATGTATGTGTTCATGAAACTTTTGACCTTTTTCTTCTATTATCTAGTTATAACCACTATGCCTGTTGCACCACCCAAACTGAATATTTTTCCTGAGCAGCAAATTTAAAAGCTCCACGTACATGGTTCCTCTGGTGATGGTTTGCCACTCCCCACCACCTTTCTCCTGTGTGTCTCTGTTGAGAAGACTGCTGTAGGAAATGTATGCCATGTATTTAATGTGTGGGATTTGGCACCTTTGTTCTGCTGTCCCCTGCCTGACCAGACACTTTTGGCTTTTGAGCTCTGGGAGTTGCTTTATGGTTTTTTTTGGTTCGTTTTTTTTTTTTTTCTTCCTGCTACTCCCTTATCCTCCTTGATAGTTCAGTCCTATTTCATAGTGTATGTTGATTTTTTTTCCAGTAGAATATCAACAATAATTAAAAGTAGTAACATCTGGTGATTCCGTATGTTTATTGACTGAATCTTTGGGCTTGTTTACTCAAAATCCTTGTGCAGGTGAGGAAAAAGATCCAAAGTGTGATTTTACTCCCTTGGTCTTCCAGAAGGTTAACCTTCCTTCATAATAGACATGCTGATTTTTTTCTTCCTTTACAGCGTCCTAACACCCCTGTTTATTTCTGAGCATAGGTAGTCTGCGTCTTTTCTAGACAGAAGGTGGAGAAGCCAAAACTACCTGAAGAGTCTCATGAGGATTCTGTAACCAAATCCCTTGCCATCATCCCACAGGATCTTGTTTGCTATCCTCAGAACAATACACATGGATGAAGTTCGTTGTTATGACACAGAAGCAATTTGATTACAGAATTGACTTTTCAGTGCTTGGCTTACACTAATATTTTTCAGGATTCTTTCAATATGGGATCTTGTGTTACGCGCAGATCTATAATATTATTGACATTCATGTGTTGGCTGTAACATGCAGTGATAGCTTTTGCCTTTTAAAATGCATCACAGTGTAGGTAAGTACGTACCCAACTGAAGCCACCATCTGCCTAGAGAGGGATCAGCAATAAGGACCCGAACTGTGGTTGTGCAATATTTCCATTTGTTTTAACGCTGACAATGGATTATTCAAATTTGAACTCCACTCCATCGTGTACAGAGAAAAATGTCTCTAGTTTCAGTCATGCTGATTCAGACAAATAGAAACCATTTATTTCCTTATTGGACTTATTTTATCTTCCTATAAGTAAAGCTCATTTTAGGAAGAAGAAACATAATCTCTGCCTAGACTTTCATACGCTGAACATGATTCTTCTGTCTTCATTTGTGAGCTGCAGAACTCTTTGATTTGAATGTAATATGCTCCTCTCCAAGAGAAGTTCAAACACTAGCAAAACACTAGCACGCGTTGTTAAGTTTCAGTTGTTAATGAAAGGTTATGAGGATGGTTGTGTGCCCTTGAGAAAGATATCCATGCAGATCTTAAAAGTACGTAACAGGAACAATTTTGCCATCTTTTCTAATAATGTTCTGAAGTTTTATAACATGCTACTATTTTCTTTGCTATGGTTCTGTATGTTGAAAACATGATAATAAAATTCAGGTATTTTCCTACAGTAACTATATTGGGAATGCCTAGTAATATGACACCATCTGACCCAAGGTGTGTTATCTTTGTTGTGTGTATTTATGAATAATTGTTGGTCAATGTAAGATAGCCCTTGGTTATTGAAGACAATTTTGCTTCTTGCGAATAGGCTCTTTAGTGCAGCAGTGCGCTCAAGGTGAGGAACCTTGGACGAAGGGCTCATACTGGGCACTGTGATTGCATTTAAAATACGTGGGCCTCTGCATCAGCACTGCAGTGTAAGCCTGGCTGAGAGTTCAAGTGTTGTTTCTCGCTGCAGAGCTCCCAGCTCTCAGGGAGCCTGTTGAGAATATGACTGGAACAACTGTGATTTTTCTCCTCCAGTGCAGTGAGAATGCCCAGGGGTTACCAGGGGCAAAGAGAGGAATCCACCGTTAGGCCTGTCTGGACAGTTGGGAGAAAAGAAATGTTGCCTTTGTTCCATGACTCTGCTATTGGTCTTCCTTGTTAAATTGAATGTGCAAACTGTAACTTTGTTACTCAAAATAGAGTGTTACCTCTTTTGTGTACAGGCTTATATACTTCAATTTTCTGTGCACATTTGTTCTGAATTCCTCAAGTAAGAAGTTACTGTGTTAGGTGTTTTTAAAAGTGTGGCTACTTTTATCCGTGCGTGTCTGTCTTTGACAGAGTGCTTCTTCCGTTCCTGTCCACTTGGATGGTGCAGGATACATTCTTTATTTTAGAGTTGCTGGGTGAATATGAAAACAAGAGTATGGGGGTCATACTGCTGTTTTCCTTTTGAACTATAGATACATGGGATGTATCTAAGAGATTTTAATTCAGGAAAAAAATGGCTATTTCTGTCCTAAACCATTTAAAAACAGAATAAAGCACTTGCTGAAGACTGACTTCTACACTTAAGTTGGTTTCATTGTTACAA
>WHYT01017680.1:167162-233937 GCA_009806455.1 Tetrax tetrax
TTTTTTTTTTTTTTTTTTTTTTTTTTTTTTTTTTTATGCCCCTTCATGTATTCACTGTCTAGGTCCTGGAGAAACCTCTTTATAAAGATTTGTGTAATTTCCTGAAGAACAAAGTGGCAAGTAACTTTTTTTTTTAAGGTAGTCTGTGTGTGAAATATTGCTTTAAAGGAAAACATTAAAAGTTCTCCTGGCTTTAGTCTGTGTGCATTTGCAGGGTGTGCTGAGTATGTCTTTTGTTCACCCTTAAGCACCTCCACAGACCAGAACAGACCATAGTTAAGACAGCTTTCAACCCACAAGAACAGTAGCCAATACAATTTAAAAATTCAGAGGTAAAGAGAAATTATTATTCTTCAGAAGAAGCTATAAATACAACAGTAGCTTGTTAACTCTCATCATTTCTCATCTAGCTTTATTGTTCTTTTTACAAAATTAAACAAATCACCAGAGTACCATTACAGTACCATTACAGTACCCTTGATGTGAAAGGGGACAAATGACAATTGGAACTACCAAATTAAAAGCATGTTGGCATTAGCATACCTTTAAAATATTAGGAACAAGGACCAGACTCCTCACATAAAAGTTTATCTGTTTGTTACAGCTGCTAAAAAAGGAATAGTGATTTTAAATAAAAGTAATTAATTTCTCAGCAATTTGGATCTTAGGGCTTACTTAGGCAGAGCTAAGTAAAAGGGCAGGTGCCAACCTAGCAGAAGGGTTATCAAACAGGTAAGGCATTGCTGGTTTTAATCTCAGACTGAGATGGCTGCATATTGGTGTTTGCAAACGTTTCAATACTGGATAGCATATACTTTGACGAAACCAATCTTTATTCTTCAAAAAGAGTGCCTGGTACTAAAGAGAGTTAAAGATTTTTCCGTGAATGTCGTTAAGATTTGGTGGCCTAGTAAAAAAATGTTGTGTTTCTGGAAGTTAAAGTGCATCTGTGCTGTTGCTCAGAAAAGAAATAATAAAATAAAATTTTACATAATTTATAATAAAAAGTATTGGTGGATTCCTTAGAGATTGCTATTAATTAATCCTAAACATACACAGTTGGTAGATTTGTTAGTGTAATGGATGTGAGTTGTTGGAAAATTATATTTATTTGGCCTTATTTTCTTTGTAAGATCAGTTTAAAAGCAAGAGGAAAGTTTCTGGAGCTGTATGTATGACTTTGATCAGTTTAAGTAGAACTATTATGGTAAAGCTTTGTTTTAACCATTCACAAATATATTGTATTAGTTCCATCTCTGATCATGTAGTTGAGGTTTAATTTAATTTTTCTGTCTTCAGTGAGTGGAGCTGAAAAAGAACAAAATCAATTACAGGGTGACTTAGTTCTGGGAATGCAGAAGGAGGCTCTGTTTAGTTTTAAGTGAATCCGCATCCAAGACATTCATCTTCACAACATGTGTAAATTAAAAATATATGACTTAGAAATAAAAGATGTTACTGTACTTTAATGAACTTAACTTGCTCAGTTCTACCCTTTTGGAGCCAGCTGTTGATCTCCCTTGCTGCCAGTATGTTTTGCTTCTAGTCCTGTGTAGCTGACAATCCCCTCTGGGTTTTTTCTGCTGTTCAGTATTTACTCTGGGCAGAGGGCTCGCTCCAGCTCATCCCAGCTATCCTATCACATCCTTCGAGTTCCCAGTTTGGTTTCCAGTCCTGCTAAGTGCAAGAAACTGGCCAAGCTTTACTACAGTAAATAAACTGGGGATAATATTTTTAATCTTATTTTTCCCTTCTATTTTGTGTGTATGCTGTTGTTGTTTCTATGGAATACTGACTGCATCATCTTTACCTTGGGAATGAGTGCACTGGGAGACGTGGCAGGACAAGCCGTGCTTTGCCAACTTGACTGACCATCTGTTTTAGCGGCAACAGGGAAATGGAAAAGCACTTTGAATAAGAAATTAGTGAAATAAGCAGCCTGACAGCACTGGGGTACTTGGGATTCTCAGTGGATATCTTAGGTACCAGGGCAGGAGGTTTCTTCTGGCCTGAGACCAGTCTGGAAACTAGCTCAAGTAATTGTGGTGAAGCAATTAGTGGATGGCAGAGGAGGAGGGAAGAGATGCAGCATGAAGGTGCACAGATCCCTGAAGGCAAGGATGGAAGATTTCATCTGGTACGGCAGAGCTGCGATTGGACGTGTGGACAGCAGTGGTTACGTGAGGAGATGAACCAGCTGATTTTTTTGGTAACTGTGCTCTGGACAAGCTGGTTCAGTTTTCAAGCAATGATTGCTTTCTCACTTCGTACTAAATAATGCTATCTGTCATTTATTTGTACATACACCTTGAGGATGAACACAAATGATAATATTCTGGGAAAAGTAGGAAATTGCACAACTGTGTTTGAACACAGGCTTAAGTACAAGTTAAATTACAGTAGTGTGTTCATCCTAGCCAGAGACTGTAGTAGAAGTTCTGGAGTGGATTTATGGGACAAAACCAAACGACAAAACCCAGCAGCAGCAAAAACGTTGCAAAGAATGAAAAATTTTCTTTTTGGAATATTGCTGCAAATTAAACACAAATTTTAAAGTAAATAAATAAAAATAGATGGCAAAGAATATATTATAAAAAATTATGCTACATTTGTCGTACCATAAACCTTTGTCTTACTGTTTTTATCTGTGTCTGAAAAAGTCTTAAATGAAATAATTTTAGTGTAAACTGAAATAATTTTCAAATTCTCTTGATTGTTTAACTTATAACATACATTTAAATCTTACAAAGCAGCTGCTATTATGATTTCATTGTGTTATAAATATATATATTTTTTTTTTCCATCTGGTAGGCTGCTGGTTTTATAGTTGTACATCTTTTTGGCTAAATCATATGAATGTCAAGGAAACGGTAGAACTAAAACAGCCCAGCATGTTTTCAGTCAGAAATCAAAAGCTGTCAGTAACATGTGGAAACAGGATGCCTAGCTTCTGTTCAGTCAGCTCTAAAAGACAAGGAGACAGAGCCAATGAACTGCATGAATGTATAAATGGAAACCTAAAAACTCAGACCTTCTAAGAGTAGATGAATCTGTTATTGTAAATTATTAGTAAGATGCACTCATTGGCAAGCTGTAGCAAGTCTGTGTGGATTAGGAGGATTCCCCATTTCAGACATATGCTGTGCAGCTGATGAACCCTCAGGTTGTTGCATAGCAGCCTATTCTACTGTTTACATTTTTGTGCTTTTACAGCTAGAAACAGTACGGTTTAGAACAGCACGTGCATTGGCAGGGACGTCTATTTCTGGAGAAGAAACAACTATATTAGCAAGTCACTTCAAATTCCTCTTATTTTTTCATTTCAGAGTGCTGGTTTTTAGTGTTTGCATAATATGACAGAGATGTTTGTGCCACCCTCTACACGTGCCGTAGTTCTCAAGAGTTAGTGTGGCTTTCTGAGCAACTGTCACTTCAAACTACTGGGCATCTTCATGGCATCACTCAGCCTCTCCTGTACTTTTCTGGTAATTCTGTTGCTCTTGAGCTCATGACACTGAACAGGTGTGATGACTCAATAATTCTCTGCAAACAGTATATTGGGAGGCCTTCTCAATTATGTGCTTGTGCTACAACAGAAATATTGATGATTGCTAACATTAGATTGAAACAGTTGATTGGTTAGCTTTTCTTTAATTATGGTAGTGATAACATATTTATCAGTTCTCCCCCAGAAAGACTTTTGCACTTGTTTCTGAACAAAAAGAAAAAAAAAAAAGACAACTCTCTGGCCTGTAGAAATTCTTGGTCTCCCTTTTTCTGTGCATCATTTTTACAGTTACTGTCACTCACATACACTGAATTCTGAAACTTCTGACTTAACCTGAAAGGATGTCAGAATTAAATCTAATCTATGTGGTGTTGCTTCATACACCACAAAAATATTGGATCTTCTGGATAAGATTCTTTGCCCAATATAGAACATTGTGCGTTAATCAGATGGAAGCCATCCGTAGTCAATATAGGATTACAGACGGTGAGGATGGTGGTATGGAAAGGAGTCCTCTTACCTGACATTAATTGCGAGAGTAGGTAAAATGAACATTTAAAACATCCAGTATTCTGCTAAAAAGAGGATATAAAAATAACTACATCATCCTTGGCTTTTAGAAGTCTTGGAATTATTAGGAATTGTTCATCTTTGTTGTCTGCTTTTTAGTGATGTAGATGTGGTTACATATTTACACTCAGGCTCTATGTCGGTAAAGCCCTCTGTTCATGAGGATAAATGTAACTTAGGTGCCTACATGAAATCCATATCCTCCTCAGTCCTTCCAGAAGTACACCTGTGTGAAGATTACCCACCCTACACCACTGAAATACTTCTACTAGGTTAGAATCAAGTGTAGTTTCATTCTTCCTCATTTCTGTTGCTGTTTGGTTTTCCAGTGCGTTTGCTTTCTTTGTTCTGGAGGTGCTAGTATTATTTGAAGTTACTACGGCAACCTGTCACCATCTGCTATTGTAAAGTATGCTGGGGTTTAGTTGCTAGGTGTTGAAGTTTGATATCTTATATGATCCTAGTGTTTTTCAGATGTTTCTTTTCCTGTCTGTGTTACATCCACAGCCAACGTGCACTTGACCAGTGGAGAAGGTTCCGCGTTCTTTCCCCGTGACCTTAGAAGGCCCTGTTTGTTTTACAGAACACATCTATGGTCCCTTTTGATGCACTTTGTATAAACTCAACTAAAACAGTATTTCTGTTACCTCAGCCACTGTTTTGTAATGTTTATACTGAAGTCAGCTAGCATTGTAGTTAATTTAACTTTTATATTTGTTATGCTTTTTTTTTTAAGTGGACAGGGAGTTTGAATGTTTCAGGAGACATTTTCTCCTCTGTTTCATTTTCGTTTGGCTACCTATTTACTTGTATTCCTGCTCCCGATAAAGTGCAATGTTCATGATATTGATTTCCTTTTTTATTTACCCATTTTTTTTTTTGAAAGGCTGTCAGTGAATTGGTTAATTCCAACATTAGAATTCAGTGCTGTTTTTGTTCTACGTTCTTTTACATTTAAATGGAAATTAATGTTTTTAAGTTGGAAGACATACATTTTACTAGATCTCTTCATAGTAGTGCAGTGTATTCTGAGTTATTTCTGTTAATTTTTCCTGTATTCTCTCATCAGTCAAGTGTTGACTGATACATTTATTTTTTTAATCCATTTGACCTGTTCGAATCAACCTTTTCTGGTCTAATTCACAGGATTAATCCTAACAAGCCTAAGCACAGCTGAAATGTCTTGTTAGGATTCTGTCTGAAGAACTTCACCTTCTCTGCCACAGCCTTGCTTGTACTATTCAATCCCTACGCACAGTGCTTGATTCAATGAAATAATTTTTTGAATCATAAGCGTTTGTAGTCAGTTCTTGGTTCTGAAGTTCTGTCCATCTCCTGACCGTAGTCTGCATTCCCAGTATAGTAGATAGATCTTGTGCAGAACTTATTGTATTTTCAAGCACTTCATGCTCTTTGCACATTCTAGTAAGAGGCATTTAAAGAGCATAGGAGGATTTCAGTGAATACCTAGAGGAATTTGCAGATTTCATCACAGCTCATTACAGTCCTGTATTACACTTGAGTTCTGTCAGTGAGGATGGTGATGCTGAGAGCACATGAGTACTTCAGAGACCCGAGGCTACATCTGAGAACTGAATCTTTATTGCTGGCTTTTGGGGATTAGGAGGGAGGGGCAAGCTTTTAACCTATAAACAAGCTGGCAGATAATTTCTAATAGTTGAGACTGTTGCCAAGACAATTATTGCGGATCAAACAGTATGTATTTTCCTGCTTTACAGTTACATGGAAATGATGGAGGAAGTTTTTGTAGCAAACCAGCTTTACTGTCACCTTCTTTTTTTATATATTATTCAGTCCCACCGATTTGTGCATTTGACAGGTTTGGTTTGAGGTGTTGGCCAGCAATATGTGATCTTTGTTTATAGCTCTTTTCAGTAATCAAGGCGTATCATCTGTTACTTTTAAAGTCACCATACACAGTTACTAAGAATAGGCATTCTTGCCGTACCATAATCACAGATACAGCTAGACACATTTTAGAAGTTGATTTCAACAAAAGAAATAACCTTTTAAAAATCTTTATGCCTTTAAGCAACATAATTACATGTATTCAATGCTTGTGAAGAAATGCTGCTTATTTCAATAAGTGATTCTTTACATGAATATAGAAAGGCATTCAGTGGCAAATGTTCAACTACAAAAATACAAACTGTTTTCCATGTACAATTCTCTAACTTCTGTCAGTAATTTTTTTTTTCCAAATCAAGGCATCAGAAGAAAAACCCCATGCTATTTCTTTACTGAATCCCTTGCAATTACTTTCAGCAATACATTTAACAGCACAGAAAAGAATGGTCTGATCCATAACTGTAAAAGTGAACTACTACAGCAGGAAAACCAGCCTTTCTTTTCCGAAGAGCATCAGCACCCGAGAACACACGACTCCTTACCTGAGACCTTTCGGTTTCCCTGCGGAAAACGTGTCTTCTCAGTCTTAGAAAGTAGGCAGCCCTCTCTGTAGCACTAACGTTACTCCAAAAGAAGGATCCGTAGGTCCTTTATACGTCATTTTCAGTGTTTCCAGGCACGCAGCGCGCCGGTCTGCTCCCGGAGGAGGCAATAAATAAATAACTCACCAGGGCGCAGAGGCAGCGCCGGGCGCGCAGCAGCGCTGCCGTGCGGCAGCTCGGACCGGTGCCGCGGGGCTGGGCACCGCCGGCGGCCGCTGCTGCTCCCGCGGCGTCTGCCTGGCCGGTGGAGCGGGGCCGTACGGCGAGGCAGAGCTGGACGGAGTCTGGTCAGGACCGGGCGGAGAGGAATCGCTGCTCAGAGGGGCTGGCGAGTCCCTTTCCTCGGTTCTAAACCGGTGCGAGGAAAAGATCCGAGTAAATCGAGAAAATGATGTTCCGTGCTCATCTCCTTCATAGTCTCTTAATAAAAACAAAGCGTTTAAAGCAGGTTCACTTTTAAAACAACGATTTAAACTTCAGCAGATTATAAGGCATCAGTAAGGAGGATTTTTCACTGTTTTAGAGGAAAACGGCAAGTCATTAGGCTCACTTACTGCTTGAGAGATAAATGTCACTTTCAGTAAATTAAAGTGAAAACCTAGGATTATAAATAATTTCACATATTACAATGTTTCTGCTTTAGGAACTGAGGAAAAATAAAATATTTCCTTTTAAGGAAGTTTAGAAGTTGAGAGACATGAAAATAATAGTGTTCTATACAAGTTTCATGGAGTTCTGTAATTGGTACTGAAACGCCTGCAGAATTTAGGAGATAACCTTCCTTGCAATATTTTTTCCTGTGAATAGCCCATGTTTCTAAAATGATTTTAAAAGTTTTGTGCTAACGTATTTTCTTTCTATGCATCCTTAATAGAAGAATCCTGGGCATCACATGCCTTTTAGGAGTTTTAAGGTAATACTGAGTTGTACTTTATATAGAAAAGCTTTCTTGTCACAATGTGTGTTTCCATAGTGTTTCATAAATGATGCAGCTTTCTCACCACAGCCTACCCCTTGTCAGGTTCTCTTTTGAATCAGCCTTTTTGAGTCCTCAGTATGCTGCTTCCCTCTGGGCTTGCAAAAGCTTGACTATTACTTTATTTTTACATATATAAAAGGATTTATTAGGCGTTTTGAGTAGTTCATCTTTAGAAAGAATAGAATCCAATCTCTTAAGTCATCTGCATGTGTTGATTTTATCTGGTTTTCTTTCAGAGTCATTTTGTGGCATGCATGACAGCGATCTTAAGCCAGATGAACAACCAGCATTATTCAATTTACATTGAAACTTTTCAGACAAGTTCAGAACTAGTGGTGAGTACAAAATAATCATGGAGGTGATAAATAATTCTAAGTTATCTGCTGTGAAAAATGAATAGTATTGTTTTGGAGTATCTTGTCTGTTTACTTCTGGATTTAAGTCTGTTTCTGTATGTTTTCTGCCTCTATGTTGTATTGCCTCTGTCTTCTAATGGTGACCTTGGACAATACTGTAATCAGAAATTTGGAAAGATATACATGTCACTGTTGTTTACCCTAGCACCAAAGTGGAATATAATGATCAAGAATAAGTCATAGGATCTTCATGTTTTACTGTTCTGAGGAGAAAAAAAACCCCAACCCTCAACTAATTCAACCCTCTCTCCCTACTTTGCACATGATATTCCATTTTCACTATTGAGTCTACTCCTGGTCCAGATAATGTTGTACACGAAATGTAGTCACTGCCTTACTATTGCAATGCATCATTCTATGCCAGTTGTTTCTGGCATAATGTAACCATACTTGGGTGTATTCTAGTTCGTACCAGTGGTCACTGTGTTCTAGAAGGTTTCAGTAGTGCTAACTCTGTCCCTTTATAGTCCTCACGTAACTCTGAAATAAATCTAGGTATTGGCAAAGGTTTTGATTACACCATCTAGTTTGTCCTGGAGGTAATATTTTCAGTTGGCAAGATTTGTCCATTTTCCTTTCTTTCTTTAAGTCAGACTGGTGCCATAACTGAAACACTAACAGATCCACTCTTGGGTAGCTTTTGCCATTCTTCATGTGCTTCAGTTTACTTGAAAATGTAACAGTATTTTAACATAACTTCAGCTTCCAAGTAGATTGGGTACTTGATCCTAGAAGTTTTAGTAATCCTTAAACTATTTCAACAAATATTTTCAACAGTTCTGCAAAGGAAAAAAGAATAAAAAGACAAGACATAAATATATTCAGTGGGTTTTGCTGTTTGTAAAGGCAGTTGTTTGTTGTCTTCTCATTTTTTTTTTCCATACTGTAAGTATATGCCAGTGAAGGTGACAAAAGATCTGGTTTCAGATAATGCTGTTCAGAGCTGTTGTTCACCTGATTCTCTGTAAGTAACATGACAAGAAAGCGTACAAACTTCATGGAGTTGCTTGTGGGGTTTTGGTAATAGATGACGACGTTTCAGCTTGCTAGTCTTGCCGACTTGTCGGGGACTTGCTTAGAAGTTCAAGGGAAAACTCCATATGTGTACTATGCATTAAATAGACCGGAAACGATTGTGTTAATTGTGTTTAAGGTCATTATACAGTGATCTCCAAGTATTTCTACGAAAAGAAATAGTGTTTGTTTTGTTTGAGAACTTTATGTCAGTGCCTTCAATTTTAAATTCACAATACTAAATTTTGACTAAATAAGAAATCGTATATTTTTCAAATCTATAATTTCTTTATGCATAGTGAGACTGTTCTGCTAATGAATAAAAAAATTCAACAGCTTTACTTCAAAGTATTATAACTTTTTCTTTTCATTAATTTATGGTTTATCTTTTCTTAAGAGCCCAATGTGATATCACCAGGAATTTTTCCATTTATTTCACTGGGAACAAAGTGGACCCCTCCCTTTTAGTTCATTAACCACAGGAGGAACACTTAAACTTTGTGTTACACAGTCACAGATTTATTGTATTTTCTTGTTCTAGGACTTCTTGATGGAAACATTCATAATGTTCAAAGATCTCATTGGAAAGAATGTTTACCCTTCAGACTGGATGGCAATGAGCATGGTGCAGAACAGGTAAAATGGGGTTGGAGGATCAGTGCTCATGTTCCATGTGCTTGTGAGAAGTGAATTCGTTTCATATCTTAAAAAAAATTTATTGTGGGGTCTGAGATTATTATGTAATTCCAGTTTGGTGAATCCCAAGAAGGTCATAATCTGAAATAATTTACTAGTAATACATTAATTAACTACCTGACTGTACTTTAAGTTCACTTAAAATGGAAAGGGGAAAAAAAAAAGTATTTAACAGTAAAGTGGAAGAACATAGTTGGTCTCCATGTTGACAGTCAACAGAAGCCAAACTGTAAAAAGTCTGTTGAATCTTAAATGTACAAATTCTGCACAGGATTAGAATATCCTCACTAATACGTCAGCAAGTTCATTGTGATACAGGAGTTATCAAACACAATTTTCTTTCTGAAACAATACAATTGCTTGGATTGCTAAAAGGTCTGACCAAAAAGATGGGGTCTTTGAGCACAGTGCACTGTTTGTATGAGGAGGTTGGATCCACAGTGCTTACTGTAGCTCGCATCACCGAGGAAATGTATTGCTGTGCTATAGATCATTTCAAGTTTTCATCATGACTGATTACTTCAAACTCAGGTATACTGCCTCTGTGGATCAAGATGGAATCTAAGCAAAATCTATTTTCTCGCGCTCCCTACTGTTTGCTGTTGAGAGCTTGCTATTAATAAGAAATCTTTGAATACTCTACTATTATAAAATTGACTGAAGGAAGTATCTTGTGAACGCAAACTGTGCAGATTGTCACCTTTGCCCACAGCTATAATCTGTCTGCTTTGCTGTCAGCATAAATGATGGTGGGATAAATGAAGTATTGCTTGATCTCTGTTAAGCCACAAAATGACTATTGTCTTGGTGTTAGGATTGTAAGTAGCGTAAGTGAATTTAACATCATACAGATTTTGCTTCCACGTGAACTCTTTCCAATTTATCATTTCCGTATCATGTGATACGGAATTGGAAAGAAGAGAAGTTATCTTTGTGCCCCTCCACCATTGATAATGGGTTTGGGCAGCTGGCTTGGGCCAGCATATCACACATAGATTCCTTCAGAGTATCTCTGAAATATGACTTGTTTGAAGAGGAAGGAAATGTTCTTCCTTTGAGGTGTGGGTTTTGTTGTTTATTGTGGGAATCAGTTAGAAATTGATGGTTTTGGCAACAAGGAAAGGCAGTGTATAGGATACAGGATGGGCTATGGGAGGATTTATTTCCTAATATTTGTTCCTAGCCATTCTGAGGTACTGACTTTTTTCTGTCTCTAGTCTGTGACAGAGGAAAGCAAGGGAGAGTTGGACTGAGAATGCCAAGTAAAACACATGGCTCCTCCAAACAAAGATAGTCGGTTCAATTTGTTTATTTGTGGAACTCGTAGGTGAGGAAGAGTTTCCTCAAAATTTGAACACATTAGTGGTTTTACAAGCATCTGTGTATGTAGAAGAAATTGAAAAAAAGGTATCTGTGAGCATGAGACCACCTTACTTTGTGCATTTTTTTAAATTTTATTTTCTTTTTTTTATTTGCTGGATTTCCTCATCTTTATGCCTGGATATTTTTAGCTATGATTTCCACTCACTGAAAGGGCTCTGGGTTTGGGGAAAAAAATTAACTTCATTTACATTTTTGAAATTCATTTGGGTATTACCTTCAGGGCTGAACTTACTCTTGCTTCTTGTTCTGAAAGAAACACTTGGAGTTTATATGCTGGATTGGATTGTGAAGTGAATGTGCTTTCTTTTTTTTGAGCATGACTTCTGTTGGCAAGGTGGATTTTGATAATCTGTGCTATCATTATTTTAGTTTTGTAGAAATAGCAGTAACATTCAGTTTATTAGAAGTCACAGAGAGACTAGTCTAAGAATTAAGTCTCAAAGATGCATAGGTTCCAGTTAACTTAAAGTCTACGGATGGTGTTTATTTGAAACGTCACAGTTATGTAATTTCACTCTTCCAGTCTTAGAATATTGAAAAGGAGAGAATAGAGGATACTTAATAAAGTTGATAATCTCCTGGGAGTGTTTGGTCTTGAAAAAATTTGCTAAGAAAATTTACAACAGTATTATATCAAATTTTGATATTGCATACATAGGATTTGAATGGAATTATATTAAATGAAAAGGTATTCTTTTATATGTTCCATCATTCAGAGTGAGGATTATGGTTCTAGTGACAAATGCAGTGTCTAAATTTCCCTTTCACCCGTGTACGCTGATGTTCGTGCAGAGACATCGCTAACCCCTCGTCTGAGGTGGGCAGATACACGGATATGCTGATGGATGTGATCATTCCAGGTAGGAATTTGTAAATGGTAGTAGTTTCATCCCACTTGTTTCTCCGTCTGAGCCAGTATTTGGCCTGTAAAGGTAAAATCTAATTCAGTGCATATTCTTATGTTGCTGCTGCTGCAATTTGCATTTTGTTTAATGTAGCAAGCATTACTCTTATAAAGTGTCAACTTAGTACTAACGGAACCTCACAGGCCTCTGCTGTAAGTAAGCATATCCGTCCACTCCTGTGTAAAACTGTTTCTCGTGTTTACAAAATGCTGTTAAGATCCGCGTTATTCATGCATGACTCTGAACTTTGTGGGTCAGTTTCGTCCAGGCAGGCTTTGTTGCTCTAAACCTTGTCCTGCACAAGTCAAATGAAAATTATTTGCAGAAAAAAGTTGGCATTAAAAAAAAAAAAAGGTGTTGAGAAACTATTTAACAGTGCTTCTGTAAACACCTTGCTTACTTAAATTGACTTGGCACTGTTTGTACTCTTTGATTATGTTGCTGTTCCCAAGACTACATAAGGAATTGGGTTATTGATCTTACTTTCATGTCTTAATTTTATGTTATATCAACAACTGGGAGGGAGTGATTTTTGTTTTCAGTCTTTATAGAAATCTGGGTGGGGGGGCTGTTTATGTGGGATTTTTTGAGGGGTCAGGTGTTCTATAAAATAAATTGAAGACCAATTTAGATTTCTAGTTTTGTTTTATTAACATGCTTTACTCCAAACCAGAGAAGTTAGCAGAGAAGAAGTCACAAGAGATCAGGCTGGGGCCTCTTACAATAACAATGAGAAAAGAAAATAAAATTAAAAAAAAAAACAAAACCCACAAAAATATTAGCGCAGCTAAGGTTTTGCATTCTTGATTCACCTGTTCAGAGGGAGGCTACATGCAGGCCTTTTTACTCCCTGAAGGAGGTACTTTACCGCAGGAGCCTCCCCGCTGTGAATTCACAGCAGTGTTTGTCGCAGGCCGTAAGGCTGTGCCGTTTCACCAGCCATGGCAGAACTGGCGCTTCTTCCCTGCACGCCTCAGGCAGGGCCTGCCAGTCTCCCCCGGATGATCCTTTCTGCTTTGTACCTGGCAGGGAAACTGGGCACCGGAGGAATTCTGCTGTAGGTTGTATGGCAGTACAGAAGGGTAAAATTAGAGTGCATTTAGGTAGAGGCAGAGGAGAGGGAAGAGCCTAACTAGTGCTGCAAGCTTGGTGCTGTTTGTGGGTAAGGGGTGTTCCTGTTTACTGTTACTCATGAATTAAGACAGACAGTGCACGTATATGAGGGGCATTTCTACTAAATGTTACATGTCTGGCATAGATAAGAAGAAAAGAATGAGAAAATTATTTTTTCTAAGGTCCTGGGGAATTTTAAATTTATTTTTAACTCGAGAGTGAGCGCTATCTGAGAAGGGAAACGCCTCTGTCCAAAGGAAGGGAGAATGGACACATTCGTGTCTGGGAGAAACTGGGGAGCAGGGGGGGAATTGAAATAATGGGAGTAGAAGCCTAATTGATTAAACTTAGTCAAGCTCTGCCTGTGTCAGCATGGAATGATTTAATTCAAATTACTTTAAATCACTACTACAAATAAGGTGCAGTTTGCTCTCAAAGCATGTCCTGATGCCCAGAGCCCGTTTGAAGGAGGCAAAGGAGGTGTGTACTAGTCTCACAGGACTGGAACTATTCTTTCAGCAACTGAGAATCAAATAGTGGAATTAAATACTTTTTTTTTTTTTTTTTTCCCCCTGGGTTTTTTTTTCCTTCTTCCACTATGAGCAAGATGGGAAGAACACTTTTTTTTGTGGCATGCTAGATGGGTAAAAACACTTTGGGAAATAGTACAATCCTCATTGAGGTCATGAGGATATAATATCTGAGTTATTTTTGTGATCCTCCATGGTAGATTTAATTAACTTTTGTTCTAATGAAGGTTGCTTACTGCACACTTCTTACTAATTGCTACTGCTTGTATGTGCACTTTATTCCATTTACAGTACTTAGGCTATTGGCTATTAGCTTATTAAAAGCAGTAATTCCTAGGTACATGGCATTTGTGGGCAAATGCTTTGCTGGTTTAGGTAATGCCATGTAGTCTGTTTATCTCTCAGCTGTTTGTAATTTTAATTTAGAGGCACATAATTCCTCCCAGGAAATTCCCATACCTTCTTGTCAACGTGAAGTGCATAGGGAGTCGGACTCGCTGAATAAAAGAAAGGGTGAGGGGGGTTAGCAACTCAAGGGAAGTATTCACATCCCTTCCTTCTGTTCCTCTGGGCTTTTTCATGGTAATTGCTCAGGTTGAGTTTGTAAGTACTTGATCTTACCATAATTAGTATCTGAAATCAGTTTTGGTTGGTGTCTAGTCTAAAGTGGCTTAGTAAGCACTTTTCTTTTTTTGTGTGTACATTTGAGTTGTATTTTGAACTTTTTTCACATTGTATTTATGTATTTAAAAGTAAAAGGAAACAGTTTTTCACAAGTACATTTCAAGGTCAGATCCTAGTTGCTGAAGAACTCATGTGAGATAACACTGCAGTGTATTTTCTAACACCAGTAGTGAGGTTTTTTCTAAACTATGGTTTAATTACCTGTATGTCTGAGTGTTTTCAGACATCTGTCAGAGTCAAGTGTTCCCCAGCCCTTTTCAAGTGTAACTTGAAAGGTTTAGTGCTGCAGGTATCTGGCAAAACAGCTGGAAATGTTGCCAATTTTCTTTCATTATACATACTAAAAATAGCTGCTTATTTGCTGATGAACTGCTTTGTCACACCCTCAAGCCCTGGTTCTCATGTACGGCACATGTTGTAGCAGCATTGTTAATTCAGCAAAATCTCGTTATGGCTTCCAGTCAGTGCCACCTGCATCCCCAGTACCTCACCAGTTCTCAGGCTGCGGGGAGCTGTACATCCTGTGGGTGTCGTGAGGTCCCGGCCGACCAGCGAAATGAGGCAGAGTAAGTTCCTATTCATCACCTAGCAAGAGACTGTAGGAATTTTGTTTTAAGAAAGGAACAGTAGGGATTCCAGGCCTGGGTTTTTCATAGATCATTTGTTAATGGCTCTATTCAATATGACTTCTGAAAAATTGGTTGTCCACGTTATACAAATATGTGTGTTTCAGATTAACTCCGCCTTTGCATAGATAAAGTAGTAGCTGCTTCTCTTTGGAAGAAGTAGCTGCTTATAGCATTGTCCTGTGAAATGTGAGGAAATGTTACTTTGCGCATTATGAGGACAAAGTATTTAAGTTGTAGTCCCAGTCTTTAAGTAACAAGCACACAACAAATGCAAATGCTGTTGGACTGCTTTTTCTTTTACCCTTTCTGAAGAGAAGACCTAACCAGCTGGTAGTCACAATTTAAGGGTACTAATCAAGAATGGTGTTTATAGTAGTTTGAGAGAGAAGGGGAGCTAAGCCTGGTTGGCAGAAGGTAGGGAAACATGCCCTTTTTGAGGAGGAAGCTTTAGTATTTATCGGAGAGATCTACAAACTGTATTGCTACTACCAGCTCACTAGATTTCATAGCATCATAGAATATTTGAAGTTGGAAGGGAGAGAAACCCCACATGAATTCAAAGATTAGAACTGCTTCTCAGTCTTCCGCCTTTCTGTGGGTGGAAATGAAAGCTTGTTGTATTTTCATGTTTTAGAACTATTGGATGCTGTGATATCTGTATTGATGTCAGTGGGTACTGTGACTGTTCACGGACACTAATGGCTATAAACAAGGTACACAAATTCTGTTGATATGAGTGTGTGTTACCCTTTACTCCAGCTGCTGCTGTGATGTGTGTTCAGTTTAGAACAGTTGTAAGGGGGTTTGAAAATCAAGAATGCCATTTTAATTATGAAAATAGGAAAAAAATCCTCCTTAACTATCATTCTTTGATTATTAGTATGAAGTGGTTCTGCTTTCATAGGAAATGTAGAAGAAAACTCAGATTTCTTCTACCCAGCTATGTTTTAACAGTTTGCTTAAAACATTTCCTGGCTCATTATTTGTCTTGCAGAGAATAAGAAGGGACATTTATTTATTTATTCCTAAGAAAAAAAAAATAGTAGTAGTAGTTTAGGTTAGTTTTACGTTTGTTTTTCAAAGATGTATTGAGAGTTAAGATTAATTTATATAACTAAGGTTGGATGACAGTGTTGCACTTCAGTTTGCGCAAGTAAGGTAGAATTTAGGAGGCTGATCTGTTGTGTGTGAGTAACTCCTTTCTTTGATCTCATTTTCCTCTGGCAACTTTTGACTAGCCTAAGCACACTTGACAGAAATGCAGTTGTTTTCATAAAGGCTTGAATTTTTAGGGAGTCAGAACACATTTACACATGTGTTTATGCCATATTGAAGAACTTTGGACTTTTAAGTTATAAAAAAAAAAAAATTAAGCAACAAGTATAAATGTCTAATGAAATATTCCTTTGTGCACACATGCACAAAAGGGTAAATGAAGTATTATTTGTTCAAACAGTTTGTACTGTTTAGTCATTGCTTTAATCACATGTAGTAATAAGATGTGTCCTTGGACGGTTTGTTTTTGCTGTGAGACTGAGAATGTCCTTGCTGAAATGCAATTTCCCAGTTAATATGAAGTCCCTTTCAGAGGCAAAGAACATCTTATTTATTATTTTTCTTGCTGATCAGGTATTTGGTACACCGTGTCTCGGTATTCTCAGATTTTTATCTCCTTTCCATTAAGTCTAGGTAACTCTGTTTCCTAGTTTCTTTCTCAGTCCTACAACAGCCAGTACTTTGTAATAGGGCAAATGGCACAAGGTTAGTCCTGGGAAAACGGAGTAAGGCAGATGCAGAGAAGAGGCAGTTGTTTCACTGTGGGTTGTAAATTTACTTCCATGGAGAGCTGCACTCCCAGCTGTGGCTGATCTGTCTGACTGAGTCATTTAATGCTTTGCTGTCAGTTACAGGCCTAGCAGAGAACATCTCTTCCATCTGTAGGTGTTGGAGTCTGATTGTGCCTGATGTAACCCTACTTTTCCATCACTTATATCTTCCTAGCACCAAATAGTACAAGATGCTTATTCTGCACTAACTCTGCGTGCTGCTCATTGTTACCCATGTTGTGGAATTACCTGTTTACCAAGAATCCTGACACTTAATTATGTGCTGACTGCAGCAGATCATCTGCTCAGCAAGCCAGGCTATTGCATGTTGTGGTACGGTGTGGATGCCTGTTAAGTTTTGACTGCAGTCATTTAGTTCTTTATCTAAAATGCAGAGAGAAAACATGCTGGGAGATATCTCTTTCCAACTCCCACTGCGGAGTATCTCATCTTTCTTGCTGTTGACTGCTAGGATGCTCCTGCTTCTGGAGTATGAGGTCTTCTGAACTAAAAGCAAAGTCTTTGGTGGAGAGAACAACTCAGCACAGACAAACAACTTGTTAGTGTGATGTTTTCAGAAAGTCAATAAGATAAACTGTTATTTTTCCATATACAGCTTTGACTTGCATATAGAAATCTCTAAGGTTCTTTGTTATGTGGTCTGTTATAAAATATTTCTTGTATGTGTTCAAGTATTTTAATTTTAATAAAACGTTTGGGGATTAAGACAATGAGGAGTGTTTTCCGCTCTGTAGAACATACAGGCAAATAAGTAAAAAAATAATGAAGAGATTACCTACCTAAATTGTTCTAAAGATGTCACTACAGAAAAGACTGAAAATACAAATTCAGTATTCATAATCTTCATTAGGTTTTGTAAATGCTATTGAGCAATCTTGCTGTGTTCCTCTTTCAGACGAGGAACTTTGGCCAGTACTTCATATCTTAAGAGATTTTCAGGAAATGAATTAGATAAAATTTTCTCACATTTAACATTATTTTGAACAGTTATTTTCATATTTTTGAACAGCACCATCACAAAGTAACTCTGCTGGTGTATTATGCTCCTGCTGCATAATGATCTCTCTTTCAAGTCCTAATCTGCTGATTCAGTGCCACTTCTTCTGTCGTGATCCAGTTCTGGCTGTAAAGTAGTAAGCTCAAGTGAGCAGCAATTAGACAAGAGACAGATGCTTAGTTTTCTGTACCTGTAACTACAGAGTGCGTTTTTAGCTAAGAAAAAAGTTAGGCTTCTCTAAAAGTAAAGAAATTTTGTATTCTAGAAAAAAATATTCACTTGCTCAATATTTTTGACAAGAATATCTGAAAAATCAGATGTGTACTATGTTAAAATATAATGCCAATATAGAGAAGAGATTTCAGATGCAGAAAGCATATGTAACAGGGAGAAAGGAATAAGTAAAGCCCATTTACTATATTTTTGTCTTTCAAGTTTTATGGTGAGATTGTGAATAAAATATAGAGCTACTTAAAAACTCCACAAAACCCAGAGATAGCATTATTCAATGTTATCCATTAGTTTCATGTAATTCTCCAATTTTATTCCTTTGACATGTGAAATAATAAAAGTGTTTCTAGAAATAGGCCCTAAAAATATCCATTAAAATATGTTTACCTAAGTGTCACCTCTGCACCATTCTCAGCTTGACAGAAATTGTGTTGACAGGTGAAAAACAAAAATCAGGGTAAGAATGAAGGAATTTCACAATATCAATCCAAACTTCTTCTAAAGTGAAGGCTATGTAGATATTAATGTATGACATCCTGATGTAACCGAGTTAAGTCATTCGTGTTTACTAACTGGGTTTCAACTTCGAATCTTATGCCGGGACTTGATCTAGCACCAAAGACACCATGTGATTTTTTTTTTTTTCCTTCTTTTTTTTTTAAATTCAGAATATTTCTACTCTGCAAACAATTAGGTGGAACGTACAAAAAAGAATAGACTGAAGTGAGAAGGTACTTGCAATATAAGGAAAATTACTGAAAATACCTTTCAGTTATTTCTATCAGAGTCCATTATGACAGCTTTATGTACGCGCAGTTTTCAAGCTATGAAGTTTTACAAGAGTGTTAAACATCACATTTTCAAAAGAGCTTGGCATAAATGCGTACCTAATAGGCAGTTTTGAACATGTATTTTGATTCCTAAAGGGAAGCAGTGTTGAAAACGTGGTTTAGGTAGGTGCTGAAGGCAAAGCTGCACGCTAAGAGGCTGCTGGCGAAGTCAAGAGATCTTGCATGGAAACTTCAGTTGTATAGCATCAAAGCAACTGCTCCTTCTTGTCTTTTTCTAGGTGTTGCTTTTGTATTGCTGTCAAATCAACTCTGATACATTATAGCCTGTACTATTTTTGTATGCTTGGCTGTTCAAGGTAAATTTTCAAATAATAATAAGACAGACAAGGACTTGTACATAACAAATAATTTATAGTTGAGACAAGAGAAGGTGAATAGCAGTTATTTTTAAGCAGTTATTTTCTGACCATGCTATTTGGATAGACTCTCCAGCTATACATTGAAAAAGAATTTGGGAAAAAAGACAATTGCTTTACCATTAGAATTCAATATGAATGGTACAAAAATTATTTTTCAGTCTGTAGTGGTACAAAGTTGACACAGGGGAGAAGTATGATTAAATTATACTACTTTCTTTGCACCACTGGCCATATTTTTCCAATTACCATGGAAGTGGATTGCTTGATAAGTGTTGCCATTATTGTGCTCTTAATAACTAGGTTTCACATAGCTACAAGGTTTGTAAATAGTGTTTCCATCTTGCATTGCCTTTCATTTCTAAATCAATGAGACCTTGCCACATTATTAGCAGATAATTTCTGCTGTTGCTTTGTAAGGATTTTTGTTCTTATCTTTTCACCTGTTTTCTCAGGTTTTCTCCTGCTGTTCTGATTTGGTCACTGAAATAGTAAAAGTGCATTTTTAATTTCTCCTGTCACACTGATTGCTTGTCTGGTCTCTCTTCCATGTATTTTATTTCTTCCAGGTTTAGTTTATGGTTGCTGATCACTGTTTCGGTCATTGACAATGATCAGCATTTGGAATTGGGTCTGACCCACTTTTCTAGTCTCCTCTTTATTTAATAGGCTGCTTCTAGCTTTGCGCACAGGAAGGAAGAAGGAAAGATGACAGAAGCCTACAAGAGAATCAATTGACTTCAGCTGTTTTTCCTTTGCTTGCTTCATGTTAAAATACCTATCAGATGTCTTCTGCAGCTTTCTTCTGCAAAGCGTTTTATGTGGATGCTACTATCAAGTGAACATAAATTATGTGGGAGTATTATTTCAGCTCTACTGAAAAATTATATTTCATATTTCTACTTGAAATAATTATATTAGATATAACTATATTTATTATATTATTTCATGTAATTGTCATCCTGGCAAGACCATGTCTATCATAACTCAGAAAAGATCTTCAAAATAATAGGGCATCTCCTAGATTTTGAAAGAGCTCCCCTCATATTCCTCATCTCCTCAAGTGGTGGATTCTGTGGTGAAAGTGCGGATTGATCAGCCTTGGGGGTTACAAAAGAACCGCCTGCCAAGGAGAAGTTAGTGTAACTCCTCAGACTTTAATTTGTGGACTAAATTCTCTGAAGGAAAAACACTTAGTGTTTGTGTGAAGAAGTTCTGAGTTTTAAAACCTGTTCATGTCTTCACTGGCTTTCAGACGTGATTTTTAAAAACCATGTTCTAGCATTTTAATGGTTTCTTTCAGTAAGAACTTTCACAACACAGGAAATAATATTACTTTAAAGCTTATGTATGTTTTTCTGTGTCTGATTATCCAGCAGAAATTTGTACATGATTAATTTTTTCCACCTGTCATTACATCAGTGTAATCCCAGCTTTAGAAGACATAGCAAACATGAGTTGATGCTCATAAATACCTGAGTTCATTCAGCCTTCACCTCAGTATCTGGGTTACTGATCTCAAAGTTGAAGCAGTGAACTCCCAAATTTTAGAGTCTTGTGAACTTGAAAAGACATTGCAGAGCATCTCACTGCTATTGGGCCACGATTATAAAGAATTAATATGTAAGGATCTGGCTGGTTTGGTTTGTTTTAGTGTAATCACCTCTTTGTTTTATGCTGCAAGGAGCTGGTGCACTAATTCTAACTTGTTTGCTAAATATAACTTGGAGCTCCAGATCTGCATTTTAGATTTATCACCTGCTAGCACTTCAAAAACAAGGACAATGTGCAGATCTATTTTACTGTTACAGAGTCATCATCATCTAAGGAATAGCCTTGAAATCTTACTTTGATTAACAACATGTTGTTTATTAATACAGAATTGTTTCTTTGCTCCATCACAGCCTCTCTGTTTTGTTTGAAGGAGAATCAGTTTGAAATCAAGTTTTTATCTTAGGGTAACTTATAAATTTTCAGCTTTCTCTGTCTTGAGTTGTGTTGCTTACAGTACTATTCTGTCTCTATTTGAAACATACATCTAAGGATTTGAAACGAAGTACAGTTGCACAGGATTCTGTTCATTGGGCTTTCTGTCGAGCCAAAATTTGAAAGACATTTATCTGGTAATAGAATAAAGCAAAGCAGAAGCAGCAGGAAATTTAGAAAGGTAAAGGAGATAGCAGCAGTTGAAGTATGGCAGTTCTGTAGCTGTCCTGAGCCAAAACCTTGCCTTTTTATACCTAGCTTAAGCCAAGAGACTTTGCCCTTTGAATATCATCCATAAATTGTCAAACCCAAGAGATTGATCTGAACTGTAAATCAGAAGCGTCAGTCCCCATAAACTCAGGAAATACCATGGCAATTATTGTGGGTAAAGGAATTTCAACAAATGTAGAATCACGATTATTTAAATTGATGAGAAACTAATTCCATATTAAGTAACTGTAGAGAAGTTAGCATAATTAAACACCTGAAAGAACATATTTGGAGACTTGTGTGATGATTAAAATTAAGGGAAAGTGTGGCAAGAGGGCAATGTTAACCAGAAAAAACGCCTCATGACATTTATCTGTATGAGAAATCAAGATGCAGTCCGTTGGTCAGTCTGGATCAGTCTAAACTTGCAAAGCAAAACTGAGCAGCAATTCCCAAGTTCACAGAAAAGGTGTGTCAATAATCTGTTACAGAAGCAAGGGAAATGAAGTTATATTACAGTGTGACAAGATAATCCCTTTCAATAGTTTTTCTCAATAACTTATTCTGAAGTCAGATGGTACATGTTTTGTTTTTCTGAGCTGTTCTGGAATACACTTCTTTATAATTTATTTTCTAGCTGTATCTTCTCCATTATGTCAGTTGCAATTGATGACTAATGTTATAAATAATTCTGTAAGGAATGATGACTTCTCCAATGAAATGACTAGAGTTAAAGTCCTCTTTGAACAATGTTTAGTTCTTTAAATAGGAATATGCTCCCAGTATTAATTAAAATTATATTTTCTCTTATTTTCTTCGAAATCTTGAAGCATTTTGTAAATATTTGTTTAGTTTTGTACTTGTGGCTAGTTAATTAATACCGCTTTTTGGTGAAAGGGGAGACTGAGGCATATAGAAATGAAATCACTGCGGTAGGACAGCATGGCATTGGCAGGAGCCAGGAATAGACTGCAGACCTACTGCCTAAGTGACTTCCAGTGACAGAAATAGATACACCCCATAGGCAAAATACAAATGCATGAAAATATTTGGAACCTGACAGCTTGGAAACATTGCGTGTTTCCTGCAAATGTGTCATTCCAGTATGTCAGATAAAAATACCTGTGAGAATGAAAGGGATAATCACAGAAGATAGCTTACATAGAATTATATTGTATAGAATCTTGTAAATATTTTTCATAATATCATTAATTTTTACTGGACCTTGAACACCTTAGTATTTCTCAGATATTGGGGTTTTTTTTATGTATGGCAAACCTTAAACCACAAGCTCTTCCCAAAAGTTTTTAAATTACACACCTGAAATACGTCAATATTTTGAAATAAATTTGCACTAATAAATTTCATGTGTATTTAAGTTACAATTATTTCTACTGTAGCTTGTATGATATTTCTGTGCTAAAAGACAAAGTACCTAAAAGGGGGGCATTTTTAATGTAAGACAGCATCATACCAGATTCTGCTCAGACACAATATTTAGCTGGCATTTTTCACCATAGGTGCTGGACTAGTGTGTAAATACACAGAAGCTGGGAAATAAGTCCCAAAAATGGAGGACACTACCTCCTCCTCCAACAAGAGATTTTCTGAGTGGAAGGAAATGCTAGTCTCCGAGCAGCTGGAGCTGAAGAACTTGATTACATGAGTTGGCGAGAAATATACTTTGTAAATCAAAGGAGAATCTAGAGCAGTATGGTTCTACAGAGAAGACGTGACGCTAAGGAGGCCTTGACCCGAAACTCCTACTCAGAAGAGTAACGGGGGTGCTGACAGACAGAATAACATGTGGGTGTCTGGGATTCTGCCTACTGTGTAATTTTTTTGTGCTGTCTGAAGACGACCATTCTTTTCAGAATCTCCTTTTCTTTGCAAAATCTTAAACTGTTTGTGTCAAGCATCAGACGGTTTTGTAGAGATAAATGTACCCATGTGAGTGAAGCGTTAGGGAAGAATGTGTTTGTTTTCTTGTGGGTATTGTGGGGCAGCTTGCAGGGGAAATTGCGTTTTCCACAGTAAGAGCTGATCACATAAAGGGCTGAAAAGGAAGTACAATAGCCTGTTCAGACCAACATAGGCTAAAATTCCAGTGGATCCACAGGGCAATTCTGTGATTATACAGAGATTGTTCAGTAGAGTGGTGATAGCCTGCAAGAACAGCGTTGAGCAAAATTAGGCTGCTTGAACTTGAGATGATTTGATGACACTCAGCGTTTCACAGGTCTGACCCTTAATTCAACTGGCAAGTTTAGCTGAGCTAGTGTTAGAAGATTAGATCAGACTGTGCCCTAGACTGTTGGAAAGAAACGTATCTGAATGTGTGGGATGATGCAGTAGAGCAACACAGCACCCTTAGAAGTCCGTTACCTTCCAGTACCACAGTTGTTATCGCAGTTAAAACTCTAGTGTCCCTCTGATCGCATTAAAAGAAAGGACTTGGTAAGATGTAGCACCATGTATAAATTACTTTATTTCCTTAGTCCCATAACATTACAGAGGAATGTTATGTGGATGGAAAGAAAATATTCTTCAGGTTTTCGCCAAGAACTTTGTCGTGGTTGAAAACCATAATCACAACAAAGGATTCTATCTAGCCAGTCAAGCAGTTGCCCTAATGAAGCAGTGTGCTGCTTTGGACTATTGCTTGGTGGTTAAAGAGGATTCCATATCATAAGCCTGCTGAAAGCCAAACTTTTGCTTTACTTCCCTCATTAAGAAACTGTATTTAACCCTTGCAATTTTTTTTTTTTTTTTTTTTTTTTTTGTTGGTGATACCAAAATTCATTCCTCTGACTTGTCTGTTTCTGTTAGTGGCTCATAAATGACTGCCTAGGGAACAGTGTAACCACAGAGCTGGGAAGGGGTAACTCTGTGGTGTTCTCCGGCCTCCAGTGACCAACGACATTTAGTGGTCCTCCCTTCGTTTTTCTTTGATGTGTCTAATCACTTTTGAGCCAGTATAAAATTCAGGTATTCACAGGATCCTGTAGAAATGAGTTGCATAGCTGAGCAAGACTAGCATAAAAACTATCTCTTTTTACTTATCTTGAATGCATACTCTGAATTTTTTTCAGTGCTCTCCAACGCTTGTAAGAGAAACAGTGAGCAGTAAGTCTTTCATCTCCATGGTACTTTTGATTTTACAGATTCTACCATATCCCTCCTCAGTCACATAGTGTCCTCTGATTAAAGAAACCAGGTCTCAGGCACAATCCCTTACATGTGTTTGATCATTTCTTTGTCACATTGATTTCCTTGTTTTCTTCTCTTTTTTTTTTTTTTACTTTTTTTGTATTTGTTTATCATTTAGAGATGGTAGACTAGAACACTGCACAGAATCCAACAGAAGGATGCAACATTGCTTTGACAGTAACATATAGATACCCTGTGGCCTCTTAATCTATTGCTAATAATTCTAATTATTGAATGATTGTGTTTTAGTGTGCAGCAGCATTAGAAAATGGTGGGGATTCTGTGGACCTGTGTCGTAGTTCAGCCCCGATCCGGACCAGACTACGCAGTCTCTCTCCCACTCCCCCCACCCTCCGAGAGAACAGGGGGAGAGGATATAAGGAAAACAGCTCGAGGTTTGAGATAAGGACAGACAGAAATCCTTAAAGTTACTGTTATGGGCAAAACAGACTTGACTTGGGGAAAACTGTTTGTTTAATTTAAAAATCAAAGCAGGATAATGAGACAGAGAACAAAATAACCTTCCCCCACCCCTCCCTCTTCCCGGGCTTAACATTATCTCTACCGCCTTCCCCTGGAGCGGCACGGGGGGGGAAGAGGGAATGGGGGTTATGGTCAGTTCATCACATGTCGCTTTACGCTGCTGGCTTCTTCGTCAGGGGAAGACCTCCTTTCATAAGAAATTCTTCACAACAGGCTGGCAGACGCCTCTCAGATTCTCTTCACATCTCATCTCCTCTCCACTCCTTGCAGCCGGGCCGGGCCGAGTCAGGCCCAGTCGCCGCCCGGCGGGAGGCCAGAGGGTGAGGCCTGCAAGGCCCACAAGGCTCGCACCTCCCCGTCTCTACCCCTGGTTCAGCTTCTTCACATCTTCTCTTTTTCTTTTTTTTCTATTTTTCCCCTTCTTAAATACTTTATCACAGAGGCATTATCAAGGAACGTTCTGTCACCAGGTGGCTCAGCTCTGGCCAGCAGAAGTTCCTCCCTAGCCCTGGCCGAATCCACTGAACAAAGGGGAAACTTCTAGAAGCTTCTTGCAGAAGCTGCCAGCATCACCTCCTTACTCAATAAAACCAGGACAACCTGCCTGCTATAACTATTAGATCTTTTTTTCTGATTCGTAATAGCTAGTTGACAGTCAGTCATTGTAGTTGAACAGTTGGGAGTGTTTCTTCTTGTGTTTGCTTCTTTCAGTTGCAGTACGTTTGCCCTCCCAGTGTTTCCCATAGAAATATTTCAGCTTCAGACTTTTAAGCATCTTAGCTGTGAAGCAGAGGCAGATGGATCATTTGTTTTCAAAATTGTAAATTGAATGAAACTGAATTACTTAAATAAACATAATAAATATTTAGAGATACAATTGATTTTTGTTTTACAAATGTACTGGAAAGTTAGATGAGGAAATCAGCTTTAGTAACATGACTTAATCTTGCTGCATTAGCAACGAGCATAAATAGGTGCTGCTTTTCAAGCTATAGGGATAATGTTCACACGCTTCCTCTGGGAAGAAATATATTGGCTCGACTTTGAATGTGTTCTTATATTCAACCTGGGGAGAAGGATGGGCAGAGGTGTCATCCTCCCCTCACCACTCTTGAGAAAACCGAAAAGCTGCAGATAATTTCATTGGGAAAATGCAATGGCAGCTCATAACGAGTAATCGTCGAACCCGTGAGGAGGAGGCAATAATGCACTTAGAAATGATTCAGTTTTGTCACATAGAAAGTAAAATTTTTCAGTGGAGATCAAGAAACTTTTTGACAATCATGTGCTTCATTTTTTTTAATGTGTAACAGACTATAAATAACATGTAATTGCACAGAATGTCATCATCTGTGGTCATGTATGTGTAAACTTTGCTCCTTCTAGCATCTTCAGTATTTAACTGTGCTTCCATCAATATCACACATGGTTGGAACAGATTCCCAGAGATTACATTCATTTATCTGTATCATTACTTTTCTTTTTTTAGGGTGTTCTTGAGAGCCATCAACAAATTTGCAGAGACAATGAACCAGAAATTTCTGGAGAATATGAATTTTGAAGTCCAAGTAAGTGTTCAGGTGTTTTTGCTGAGTTAAGGTCGTACATGCAGGTGTGTTTACTCTGGTACTTTATATCAATATCAAAATGGCTGTTGATTTGTGTTTGTCAGGATTAGGCCATCTCAAATATGACATTAAAATCATACTTTGAATGTTTATCATAAGGCACTCAAATAGAATATTTTATACTGTGATTCTCTCAGAACTGGCAACCAGAAAACTTTTTTTTCTTAGCCAGCCAAGTGTATTCAAAAATGTGATCTTTGATGTAATGCACGTAGCCTTTACAATGTCACTCCTATGTATGTAGGGCAGAAAGAGCTTAACTTTGATTCCTAGAGTATTTAGTGGTTAGAATTTATTTTTATTTTTAACTTGTATTCTTGCCTGATAAGCCTCTATTTATTTATTTATTTATTTCCTTTCTTTTTTAGCAGTTCTTTCTGAAATAATTTAAAATTTGGTGGTGTGATTTTTGTTTGTGTGGTTTTTTTAGTTTGCTATATATAATTTGATCTTGACTTATCTAATTGGTCATGCATTTTACCATATATTTGATTTATTTCGTATAAAAATGAAAATGTCTGTACTTTTAAACATTCATTATATTGCTATTAAAATGTAAATTGCTTTTTTTACTCCTGTGCTTCAGTCAGAGAGGAAAGAAGTGGTGTCATTTAGGGTTTGTGAAAGAATGTGATGTATCTGATGAACAGTGGTTACGATCTTTAAGTTTAAAACTGTGCATAAACTTAAAGTTCAGTGGTGAGGCAGTTACATACCTCAGAGACAAATACCAAAACCATGCACAGCACAGCATGTGCTACCTCAACCGTAGCCCCCAGGGTGTTAAATAAAGGTAAATAATCAGGGGATAACGTGGCTTTCCATAAGCAGTCTAAATATCTTTACCTCAAATAAAAAGTGGTTTTGTCCACCTGTTGCTATTTTATGCTAAAGAACATCCAGCTAGTTGATTTGCCATTTATTTTTATTCACAAGAATTTGTAAGGACACAAATATTTTTACAATAGTTCAGTTTTGAAGCTGAATATTATCAGTCCATGAGGATATGGAGATGTAGGTATGAAAAGTAAGATCAAATGTGAATTAACATATTTATTATTATAGAGAAATACAATAATTAACAATTTCTGTTTACTAGATATGTCTTAACTGTCAGCAGTTTCCTGAGTTTTAAGAATGCAGAACTAGGGAAGAAGATTTTATTTCCTTTTTTCTTTTTTTTTTTTTTTTTCTTCTTCCAGCAGAAATCCCTATTTCAACTTCCAAGTCATACAGTTTTTCCTCTTCCTTTTACTTAATGTTGTAATAAGGCTTTATTTTTGTCCACATAATCTAGAACGATTTGAGAAATTTTCTGTTCTACCGGTGTAACTAACATATGCAAAGTATATTCCTTACTCATCAATAAATAACAGCTTCTCAAGGGACTGAAAACTCTAAATTGGGCAAATTAGTATTCTAAAATCTTTTATAAGGGGGGAAACAGGCCTTTCAGGGCATAAATTATATTTACTCTGTGGGGGGAAAATGCTCAGAATGGTGTGTATTATTAGTATAGTCTTAAAAATTAGATATGTGTGTAATTTAACTGTTTTAATTAGGGAGGGGGAGAGAGCTATTGCCTGCCTTATTGGTGCTCATATTCCAATGCAGTTTGAATAAGGTTGTGATTGGTTTGGGTGAGTTCAGAACACCCTTGTGTGGTGTAACATCTCGCAGATTACTAACACTCTCCAGTGAAATGCTGCTTGGTCTGGATCTGCCGCAGGGACAGCTGTGCTCTCTGGACTGTAAATACTTGAAGACAGAAGCAGCCCTCCCAGGGGCTTTGGAATAAGCAAGTCTGCGGAGGAAAGCGTTCGCTGGGCCTCGGGGGGAGAAATAAATTAAATGCAGGATCTTCTTCCCATCATAGAGGACCTTTGAGAATTTTGTTTATTATAGGAAATGTTTGTATTTTTGTGTGTGGTTTTGTGTGTTCATATCTATTTTTCCTGGTTATTTGTGCACAAGAGTTGGCTAGGTTATAAAGGCCAGAGTTCCTTTAAGTTTTTGATGAAACATTGTATTTCTAGGCTATTGAGTGTGGGTTCCCAACCTAGGGTTGGATTTCACCGTACACAATTAAGAGCTCTGTAGTAATATTATGCTTTGTTTCCATCAGTTAAATTACCATGGAATACATTTACTATTGCCTTTATACTGTGTCACTGATACCTACTGTGCATAACTTCAGGTGCAGCTACATTTTTAAAAGAAGTGTCTAAAGCCATTGCTGACTGCTGAGAAGCTTCTGAAAATAGAATTTATTTCCTTGAATTTGTGCTTCCTAGTGAAGTTTCTTTTTTCCCCTTTCCATCTTTAGCATTTGAGAGAAGTACTTCATTTTGCTTGTCTGGAGAACAAGTAGTCTGCTTCAGAAACAAAGGGTTGCACGCTGGAAATAAAAGCAGTTTTCTTCTAGTTCAAATACATGACTCAGTACTAACAGTAGTTATTTTAGGATATATTTTAACCTTGTTTCGTGTAGAGAGCTCTTAACAAAATATATTGGAATTTCACACGAATGGCTGTTGAATGAGAATCCAAAGAGAAGGCAGTAGGTGCCCTTTGAAGTCGTTTGCAAATAGGGTGTAATTACGTTGGATTCCTTTAGCTCCAGGGTGTCAAGATTCCCTGGCATGTGATGTGTTTCACTAGTCCTGCGGTGGTTCATAGTCTGATGTTCTTAGCTAATGAATCTCATATGAATCTTTTTTTAGCGATATTTTTTCAGCTGCTGTGTTAAGAGCCAATGTGTAGTAGTGGTTATTAAAGTTTGTCGTTCTTGCTTTTCTGTAATTGCATAATATTAATGATGTACATCTTTGCATAATTTAAAAAAATCTCATATGCTTGCATCATTTGGTTTCATAAATTATTCAGCATTGTGCATAGTTTAATATTATTCCTGCTTTTCTCAAAACTGTTGTATATTTAATTTACAGCTGTGGAACAACTATTTTCATTTGGCGGTGGCTTTTATTACCCAAGATTCACTACAACTAGAAAACTTTTCCCATGCAAAATACAACAAAATCCAGAGCAAGTAAGCAAAAATCTATACTTTAGCTGATGTCTTTCATTTTGTTGTGAAATGGTGATAATGATTAAGATACCTTTTGTATTTCTCTTTTTTCTAGATATGGAGATATGAGGCGTTTAATTGGCTTTGCTATCCGTGACATGTGGTACAAACTGGGTGAGTACACAAATGAACTCAATTGCAACTGAATCTGTAACGTATTGCTTGTTTTATTGAAAAATACCTGATGTGTGAAGTGCTTTTGTAAATATTTCTGCTCTTCGAAATTAAAATATGTTTTCATTCCTGTGATTAAACTTGGAAGTAACATAAGAACTGTTTGACTACTGCCTGTTTTTTATATCTAAGAAAACTCACACCCCTTTCTCAGATTTCAAAGAAGGCTGAAATCAGAATTTCAGAAACTTTATTTTGCTGAAATTGAGAACTAGGTAATTTTTTCCTGAGAAGGTTACTGCTCAGTCTGAATCTGCAGTTCTCTAAATTAGTAGGTGCAGATTTGGAGTCTGTTTGGATTAAAAATACAAAATGTTTTTTCATTTGTTATACAGCCATGTTCTGCTGCTGCTCATTTGAGAGTTCATAATAAGGGCAACATTAATTTATTGTTAATTGGAAAGATTCTATATAATATAGAATTATAGTATGCTGAGTCTGAGAGTCTGTGTTAAAAATGGTGAACACAACGGCTTTATAAATATGTAAAGACCCTTAATAGTTTTGTCTAGCATTAAGTTGAAGAATCCAGATGCATTATTACTTTATTTAAATATTGTCTTACATACCCAGTGGAAAAAGTGACATACACAGCTTGAGAAATGTTTCAAACTAACACGCAACAATTCTCAATAATAAATGCCATTTCCATTTTCAAGTTTGTTCTGTAGATTTAACAAAAAGGAATCAGTATTCTGAAAAGTAGTAGAGCATCTTAAGTACAAATCACATCTGAGAGATACATATACAGCAAGGTTCTGCAGATTTGGATGTTTGTTGGCAGCTGTGCTACAAGCAACAGTTGTGCTATAAGATAATGTTGAGTGGGTTTAGGAGTTGTGATTCTGTTACTGCTTGAATGTTCGGTGCATGGTCTGCTTTGCTTTGTTCATTGCAATGTTTGATGTTATTCAGAAATGAAAGCAAGTAACGTTTTTCTCCTTCCTAAGCTGGAAAGGTTACACCATGTGGCGTTACCATGTAGCACACTTACTGATAGAATTTGGAGGATTCTTAGATTTATTACTCCAGGTATTTAAAAGGAGATTATCAAAAACTGAAAAACTTAAATGTTCACTGAAAACATCCACTCAACTGGCATACATGCTTATTTCTGGCACTGAATTCTGGCATCTTAGGATGAGACTGTATCCATTAGCATGCTTCCAACTTTTGAGAAGGAACAGAGTTGAGTGACTAAGTTGGAAGACTTTACCAGCATAGATGATTTAAAACACTGCTTTAAGTGATTGCATGACCTAAATGTTTTCCTAAAAAAAGATAAAATTTTCTCTCCTCTCAAATACCCAATTTGTATTTTTGTTTCAGGCCAGAATAAAATTTGCTTTATTCCGGGGATGGTTGGACCCATCTTGGAAATGACTCTTATTCCTGAAGTTGAATTACGAAAAGCTACAATCCCAGTTTTCTTTGACATGATGCTGTGTGAATATCAAAGGACAGGAGAATTCAAAAAGGTAATGAAATATACTGTGTGAAAATTCATTCAAATGTCGTGTGGTCAATTTATTTCTGGTTAATATTTGTTGTGTGGGCTTTTCTGCCCGCAGTAAATCCAAAATATTACAAACAAAAGGAAGAGTTCTTATCAAGCGGGTGCAGGCTCTCCAGAGTGATTTAGTTGGACTTAAGGAAGACTTTTGTCACAATGACAGCAATAAGGTGCTGGAATAGAGCCCAAAGAAGCTGCAGAATCTTTATAAAAATTCTCAGGATTTTACTGAAAAAAGTTCTGAGCAACAAGCAACAAGTGATATTGAAGTCAGCCCTCGGTTAAGGGGGAGGCAGAATTAAATGACCTCTAGGGGTCCTTTCTAATCTATATTTTTTATGATACTCCTTCCTTGTGATGTAGTAGATATCGATAAGCCAAAACTTCCATTTTTTAATACACGTCTGACAGAATTAGCAGTAAATAGTTAACTATCTATTATCAGATTTCTCAGGAGACTTAACTTTTCTGAATATTTATTGTGAGAAGAATAACCACTGTGAAGAACTGACATGCCTAAAATGTTTCCCCTAGAAATTTTGAAAAGAAAAGGATTTTTAAATCACAAGTATTAAATATTTTTGGTTGGTGGACTAGAAACAGAGATGGTGGGATAGGACATTTGGGAATGTAAGCTGAATCTCCTGCCGCTGCTTGCTGTGTCTCTCTGTGCGGGCAGTACCTTGCTTTCCTACCTGGCTTTTCCATTCTCTGCAAGCTCTTTGGGCCTGGACTTACCTTATTGTGTGTTTTGCACACTGCCTTTCACAGTAAATTTTCAATTGGAGATTCAGACTTTGTAGTTAGACAAATAATAAATTTAGAACAATCTGTGTGATGTTAAGTGGCACACAAAAAGTCATAATTTAGACATTCATTGGAAAGTAAATATAAACACGTCACTCATATACCCAGCTATGTTTAATACTTTAAATCACGTGGGGTGTTTCTGTGTCAACTAGGTGTGAAACAAACGAGCAGATGGAATTTCCTTTTTGGTCTGTATTCCATGGTGCAAAGCTTTTGGTTCAAAGTCAAGATTAAACACTGCTTTGCTTTTGTGCATCTGTTCCTTCCATGTTCTAATACTCCTCTATTTGCCTTCTTAAAAACGTTTTCCTGCTCTTGGCTTATACTTAATCTCTTGGGAGAGATGCACAGATCTGTACAGACTAAAAACCCTGAAAACTCATCAGTGATACCGACTGATTGACAAGAACAGCAGCTTAGGAGCCTGGAAGAGGCCAGACACTTAGGTGACCCTTAAATCACTTCCTATGCTAATATAAATAAGCTTCAGGTGATATTTTTTCAGTGCTGAGGGACAAGGACATTCATTTTATTGCAACTTAAAAAGAAGAGGTATTTTTTAATCGGGTGGCACTAAAACTTTCATAATTGTAGAGTTGAGTTTCACTGGAGTCTAATGTTCTGCTTTAGAAATTGTGATCATTTGCTGGTCAAGAATTGTGGGTTTTATTTTCTCCTTTCCTATGGATGAGGTAATTTCTTAAACTTGCATCTGTAAATTTGGCCATTCCAGTAAGCGTTTGGTTTTTGTTTTTTAAAAAGTGTTTTAAAGGAAAGCACAGTAAGTTTTATTACTTAAAATTGTTTCTGTCTTAATTAGAGAAGACAAAGAATTAATATGAATGGAAAATTATTTTATATACAAACATGGAAATTCTAGCTTTTGCTAGTGAACAATTTTAATCTATAAATTGATATGTAGTATTATAAAGAATATTTTCCTAAAGCTTTAGTATAAAATCTTGAAAATCATAACATGCTATTTCAAGAATGCCTTAGACACTCAGGAGCCTGGATTGACATTCAGTTAAAACATAATTTTGCTGAACTTTCAAAGTAAATAATTACTTTCTAATCTAGTGCACTCTAATGAGAGAGAAGAAAAAAGCACGGAGACTTCTTTACCAGTTGAGTCTGTAGCGGCACTGGAAATGGAGCCTGTCTGGTGCTTTACCAGAAAGATGGATTTTGTTAACTTGATGTGGTGCTGCGCTGAGACATCTGCGGGGCAGTGCTCCATTCTTGGTGAACGTACGTGTTACGTTGGTGCTAGCTCAAGAGACCCGCTTTATGCATAAAATATTTGTGCGGTAAGGGTACAAACTTAAATAAGTTTATCAAGCTGGAATTTAGATATTTCTAGGAAATCAGCTAATCCCAGAGAAAACAAAATTCCACCTCTGGTTATCTCAAGGGTGACATAGTATACATATATATTTAATGGAATGGAATATAAATGTAGGTGTACGGCATACAAGAAATGTTACATAATCTTGTAATTTTAACTCTAATTGAAGATGTAGGGAGCAAGCCATTACTGTCCACTAATTTTAGCCATCAAGGCTCTATCATTAGCTCAGAGAGCTAGGAATCTTGAAAAGGCAATTTATCCAACTTAGGTTTAGTGTCTATGGATAGAATTAGTCCTGCAAGTATATCTCCTTCTCCTTCAGATTTAAAGGAAAGCTAGTTGCCTATGTGTTGGACACATAGAACGTGTTAAAAAAATCCCATCCTCTAAATGTTGATATCCCATCTTTCCTTGAAAGATCAGTTTGTACATTTTATTAAGACTTGCCAAAGAAAGACACATAGTCAAGCAACCTAGTTCTATTTGTTCTAACTGGTAATCTGAGGCCAAAGGCTAAAGAAGACTTAAAAAAACAAATGAAACTTTTTGGAGAAAAAAAAAAAAGATTAGCTCTTTGCAGAGTAAATTAAAATATCTTTGAATTAAACATGGATTCAAGTTACGTTAAGGATTTAACTTGGCTTAGGAAAGATTAAGTCATCTGTGTTTATATTTTTGTTTAAATAAGTCATTCTGTTTGTGTTTGGTATTTTCAATTCAGTATCTCTTATTGGTTCCACCAATCGCTGAAGCCATCTGGGGAAGTTTTCTGTCTGTGCTTTCCTTCCTGACTGTTGTTGAACTGTGTCAGAAAATAGTGCTGATGGCTGGTGTGTTCTTGGGCACACAGAGCTAGTGGTAGGGTTAGAGGAGAAATCAAGTTTATACGGCTTGTTGCTTCAGGTAGATCCATGTAGAAAACATGGAGATGTTCTGTGCTTTGGTACTGACGTGTATTCAGAGATGTGGACATTTCTTGGATCTGGTAGATAAGCAGGTGGTTTTAAAGCCCATTTGTTGCCAATGACAATTAGGCACACTCTGTTTAAGTTAGAGGAGACATACACTTTCCAGAGCTTAATTGGGCAGAGACACATTAAAAACTTAATTCTGTATTTCTGCCAACTTTTTTATTTATTTTGGTTCAAGCAATTGGCTTTTTTGAAGCTTTTTGAGTAACTGCAGGGAAGGTGCTTAGGAAGAGGTTTTTTGTTCAGATCCAGCATCTGTGAAATTATTGCCTCCTACAGAAGTAATCAATTCTCGACCTGCTGAATAAGTACTAGGAAGGATTTTAGAGGTGAATGATTTTTAACTTGTGCTTGACTTGCACTATATTCACAGATTTCTGTCTTACTGCAGTAAGTCCACAGCCTTCAGCTCTAGAAAATGTCTGGATTGAATGTTTTTGTTTAATATTGCTTGTCCTGAAACTGCTGTGTACCTGTGTTACCCATGTTGCTAATACACCAATACACATACTACTTACACATAGAAGTGAACTCTGAGCCCTTTAAACTTCTTTTTCACCCTGGACTAGCCTGATTAATTTTTTTTTTTTTCTGTTTCTCTATATTTCAATGGTAGGTTTTTATTCTGTACTATTGTTATAGTATGTACAGTTCCACTGGCAATCTTTAATTTGTATTTGAATTACAGAGAAAGAGCTAGTAATTAGAGCAGCAAAACCTGCAAGTAACAGGACAAAGAATTGTTCCGGATCAGAGAGTATTGGCAGTCCTAACAAACCCAAATTGTTTATGGGCTCTAAAGGAAAAATAAGATTCCCTGTTATTTGACACTCCTATTAAAACAGTTAAGAAATAGTACTAATGTGGTAGTCCTTTGTTTCTACCCAAATCAGAAAATGAGATTGCTCTTTCTACTGTAGAATGTATAGTTTTCTCTGAGACCGTTCTGGGAAGTGTCTCTTATATGGAGGCTCTAAGAACTGAAGTCATTAAGTACTTTGAGGAGCAGTGCAGAGCCTGTTCAGTATGCCACGGGGATGAAACATTTACTGCCAGCTTCTGTAGAACGACTGGATGACTACATGCTGCTCAGTTCTGCTGGAGTTACTCCTGTGCTGCTGTTCATGTTTCTCATATGCATACCGTACAGGTTTGCAAATTCACCTTCAGCAATGATATGTAGACATCTCGCTGACAATAAATAGCAAGGTATTTTCTCAATTTTCCCCTTCACCCAGACAGCAGAATATTTTAACCATTCTATGTCCATTTACAACGCTATTCATGTTTTCATCAACGATACTTTCCTACTCAGTCACCTTAAAATCCTCTATACCTGGTGCTGAGCTGGAGAAGTCACCTATCTATGCTGTTGTATGGTGTGTATGCAGCTTGTATCCAAGTCCTTGTGTATCACAGCAGCCCCCTGTCAAGTGTTTCAATATTTCTATTTGAAGCATATCTGTCTGGTGCTGCATTATAATGACACAATCAATTTTGGTTTCACGCATTTACAGCTGTGATTTTGTTGTTGTTTATGAATATAAAATGCTCTTTCCTCCCTGCCCCTTCTAGAGGAAAGAGGGGTGTATCTGTATTGTCTAATTTCCTGCGCCTAGTTTTTTGCGTTTTGTGTGACAAGTGTAGAGGTTAGGCCACCCCAGACAGTGTTTCAAAGCTCCTGATAGAAGCAGCAGCCCATGTCAGTCTTCTCTCTAAGGAGCAGTTCACAGCATCGGGATGACCCAGAGGTCTGGGGTTGGATGCATGGCTTCCTGCTGTTTTTGATGAACACTGGTTAAGTAATCCTGCTGGCTCTTCTGTCTCAGTATGGAATTGTGCTTGTTGCTGTGAGAAGGTGAAACCTGAGAAATTCTACAGTGAACAGGTAGCGTGCATGTAACATCTGTCAGTTATCTTTTTTAGATTGCTCTCAGGGATACATCTAAGGATGTTTAAATAGAGATTTTTATGTATTACGGCTTATAAATCTGTTTCTTTAAGAAGCTGTTTTAATATACTTGCTCTTCTTGATTGTTGGCTTATATTCTGGAATATAAGCCAACAATCTTGATCTTTGACATTTGTTGACCCTGTTTAGCTGAATCTCAGGACAAAAATGAAGGATATCAAATGTTCTGGAGAAAATGAGGAATGGTTGGCATTTGTTCTTGAAAAACATTGAGTAATTTTTCTGGGTGGAGAGTTTTAGTCATGACCTACTTGAAGGAAGTACATGTAGTAACACGCTTTTCAGTTAGAATGCTATGTTCTGGACATCTGCAGGAATTGTCCCTTCCAAAACGTAAGTCTGAAGATATGTGTGATCTGCTTGGTGTGCGAAGGCGAAGAGCTACTTTGTTTTATGTAGCCTTGGGCTTGGCTTCTTCAGCTCAGGGCTGAACTTTGTGATGAGGATATATTTAAGGAAGGAAAAATATCTTGCATTGCAGTTATCAGCAGTTATTACCACGTATAAAATACTATGGTAATTCTTTCTACCATGAAAGGCTTCCAGTTCTCTGACAGGATGATCTGGAGCCCAGTCTGCCAAAGCTCTCAATTACACAGAAGCACTCCAGGGAGAAAACAGAATTATTCATATACTGGAAGTTGTGTGAAAGAAAAACATTAAAATTTGTGGTGTTAGCACAGTAATGAATTCTCTGACATTTTTACAATGCTTTTAATAATTATATCTATGTAAAGCAACAGAGCTTTATTTCATTGTAGATCTCCTAGTTTTTTAATGCTTTCTCAGTGCTTTTGATGGGTTAATGGCTTTTCTAGAACCTTGTGGTTGTGATCTTTTCCACATCTTCTTGAAAATGCTATGCCAGAGTTTCTTTTGTCTGAAGCTAGATCTTACCAGGACACATTTTTTTCTTTAGCACCTGGAAAAGCCTGTTTTAAACTTGCTTCCTGCTTTTCTCAAATGTCTTCATATCTACATTCTTCTGCATGCCTCACTCAGTAGCACGTGTGCTTACTCCCAGAGCATGAGCAACCTTCCATCTTTGGTGTGTCTGTAGTTGGCTCTGGGGCAACAGAACGAGCGTACACAAGGAGTCTATCCTTCCCACTGCCTCGCCACACTGTATGTAACGGCGTGAAACATTCAGCTCTTACATGAAATATTAGAAACAAAGAATATAAATTTTTATGCACTCGAGTAATTTAGTAATATGATATTCAAAGATTTCAGTAGAAATCTTGGGTTGATAGCTAACAAGGTGTCACCAGTAGAGAACTATTACCGGGTTTTCTCTCTTTGGGAGATTCTTCTTCAATTCAGAGAGGAGGGAAAAAGATACTTTTTGACCTTGTAAGTAGAGAAAATAGGCTGCTGCTGGCAAATGAAACAGTGTCATAAATGTAAAGTATAATTGAAGAAATTATGCAGCAGAGGGGAAAGAATTGTGTTTAACTACACAAGTAGCACCTTTGCTCTCTTTGTTTATATTGCACTGTTTCCTAATTAGGATCTAGATAGACCTAACAAATAGCAATTAAATAAAGTATTGCATTCTGCAGGATTGCTCATGTTTTATCTGGGTGGAAGTGATTCTAATTAGTCTGAAATTCTGCATATCAAATGAGAGATGTTCTGTGAAAACCCATAATTACAGACACTGTCAGCCTGTTTCCTCAGGTGATTCTGTCAGTTTGGACTAAGAAACAGGTATCTGGAGACAGTAAATGTGCATTATTCAACTGGAATATAGTCAAGCATTTAACCCTTGGAAATATGTGATATAACTACACAAAGATATTGTTTTGATGCCATGTTGAAATGTGTTTGATCTCTGGATATCTGCTGAGTGGTTTGATTTTTCTTTTAGTTTGAAAATGAAATAATTTTGAAGTTGGACCATGAAGTGGAAGGAGGACGAGGGGATGAACACTACATGCAGTTGTTTGAGTCCATGTAAGTAGTGTGTGTGAATAAATGCCTTTAGCACGTGTTTTTATTTTATTGTTCCTACTTCTCAACGTGGTAACCTCACTTAAAAATAAAATAGAATCTTAGCAGCTTTTTTTTTTGTGAAGTGACTGTAAATAGCATACTGTTTCAGGAAACCTGGTTTGAATTGTAGTTTTGGTCATTGAAACTTTTCCTGGTTGCTTGTTAATATTACACCTAATCTGCATTTCTCTGTCCAGCTTTCAAGCAGAGATCCTCAAATATTCACCACCCTTTTTAGTCTTTGCCCATTTTTCTTTATAACCTTTCTTGGGTTTATTTCACACTAATAAGAAGAAGGTATTTTAAAATGTCTTACTTGATTGTCTCTGTGTAGACTGGACTCCAAGAGATTAGTCTCTGAGCTTACGTAAGGTGGCTATCCTGGATGAGAATATTGCGAAGAGCTACAGTCTTACTAAAAAAAAACCTCTCTATTTTTATATTTTAACAATCCCAAAGCCTGATATAGCATCTCCTTCTCTTCTTGGCTGCCCACATTCAGTTTTCTTTTCAGACTTAATAGCAGTGTCTTCACTTGTGGCAGGTCGTGTGTGCGGTGTGTTGGGCAGTGGTGGAATCCTTGCACCCACCTCTGAGGATTTGTTCCTACCTTTGTGCCTTAGACCGTAACAGCGAGAGAGTGCATCGCTCATCATACGCTTTGTCAAGCATTGAGAGTTATGAAGTATAAAAATGCTGTTGCACTTTGGCTACATGACGAAGCCTAGATAGGCTTTGTGACATTGAGTGTGTATGTTTTTACTTTCTCAAAGCCTGCTACCTACCCCATTTTTGTGTAGGGGGTAGCTGTCTTTACAGAGTCACATCCTTCTCCAGGTGAAGCATGAAACATTTGTTTATACCACAATGGGGAAAAAAAAAATCCACTTTCAGTGAAAACAGTTTTGTAAAAAATACTGAATTATATTATCAAATAATAATATGTAAATGGGTTTTTTTGTAAATAATATGTAACTATGTTCTCATTAAATAGTAAAATTTAAAAGAAACATCATTTAAATAAAAAATAACTAAAATGTTCGTTATGCTAGTTTAATTTCTGTCCTGTGAGGAGGCAGATAAAATAGAGAGGCAGACTTGATAAAAGTAAGAGTACTCGCACTTTTAAAACAATATAAAACTGTTATTTGAAATTGATATGCTGGCAAGGACAGATAAGTTTCTAAAATGTCTCTTTCACTTCTTAACATGCAATGACTATGTAAACTGAGAGCAATAAATTAAATTTTCAATATTGAATGTTGACTGTTTGGCTTTAAGCCTTAGGATAGCTGAGAGGTGGTGCAGAGATGTTCAGACTAGCTCTGGATATCACCAAAACCAGGCCTGCAAATAGAGAGTTCTCTTAATCACGCTGCTGCAGAGCCTAAGCTGCAGTGCCCGCCTGAACTGTTGCTGCAATTCCTCATCTCCAGTACTGAGGATTCAGCTGACACGGTGGACATTTATTGCAATGCTAAACTTTCTTTCTGAATATCCATGCTAAATCTTCCTTGCCTCAGTTTAAGCCAATTATTTCTTGTTTTACCCACAGAGGACATAAAGAATCATTTATTCTGTTTCTCTTTGCAGCAGCTTTTAACAAATTTGAAAGTTGCTGTTAAGTTTCCTTCAGTCTCCTCTTTAGGGTAAACACCACCAATATTTCAGTTTATCATATGGAATGTTTTCTGGACATTCCTACAATGTCTACATCTATTTTGAAATACTATTTTGAAATTGCCTTAAAGCTGGGGCAAGTATTCAAACTGAGACTATCAATGCAAAGAGAAAAGCTTCCTTCAGATCTTGTGTGTGAGACTCTGAAGTTGACTTTTTCTGAGCGGTGTAACACTGTTTGCTTGTCTGGTTTGCAGTTTACTCTTGCATTCAAACGTTTTTTTTTCCGGAGAACTGGAACCTATCTAGTTAAACCCCATCTTTCAGTAGTGCAGTTAAGTAGTCTCATACGTACTGATGCATGCAGAAGAATGGTTGAAGCAGGGGCTGGTGACGTGTCTGTGGTAGGACCCTGTTCTCTCTGTTGTTTGGTTGGTTGGTCTGGTTTAGGTCCTCCTGCTTTCACACCTTCCAAAGCATGGATTTCAAACCTCTGTCCCTGTTCCAGCTGGATAGAGAGCAAGTTAAATTGGACTCCAGATTTATTCATTTGGCCATATTTTCATCAACTAATGCTCTGCAACTGTCTGCATTCCTGCACAGTTCCAGTTGCCACCTGAATGCAGGTATTTAGCAGTAGTCAATGACTGTCTTGATGCTCACCTCTGCAGCCAATCCTCATCCACACTGGCTGGTTGCTGGGAACGTGCCCATGCCCATAAACTAAATAGGATCAGCAGACGTTTAAGCACTGCCTTGCATTTGTCCGTAGTCCAAAATGTTTGCATGTGCCATGGCAGGGTTATGACCTGTGCTAGTGAACGCTGTCCTAGGCAACACCAAGGAAGAGTTGGGACAATATGGAACAGATGAGAGGCTGCTCTCAACACAGGTAATACACAAGGCTGCCCTGTTTTGGTAAGTGGAGGAAAATCCAGCTGTATGAATACGAGTTGTGCTATGCCACTTGTCCTCAGGCTCAGAAAATGAATTCTGGCATGTTCTAGTTACTAACATAGGCACAACAGCACATAGCATTTGGAAGCTTTCCAGTTCCCCATCACTGCAGTGGCCCATGTTATGCAGTTGTTTTCTCCAGCTTTATTCAAAATTCCTTTTGTTTTAAGACTTTTTTTCCCAAGCTATGTTTAAAAATTCAAAGATTTCTTGCTTCCTCTTGGGAAAAAAAAATCTTAAGTTTTATGGATACTTTTTATTGGGATCTGAGAAAGACAACTTTAAAAATCTTCCCTCACAAGACAGATATTGCTCTCTCCAGTTCCTTTTGTAGTTCTCCTGTATGTGTACTCCAGTTCATCTTTCTTTAGTGACTGAAGTTATGGACTATACCCTGGGTGAGATATAGAAACAGCTTGCGTTTCATGTCGATGTTTTTCTACTTGTATTGGAAATGAACGTGATGTTTGGTGACTCATGTTCATGTCACGTTCACGTAATGTTCACAGGTCTGCCTTGTTTGCTGCCACTCCAAGTGAACCTATCGCAAAAATTCGTAATAGTCATTTAAATGGTGGCTGTACTTTCCTTTGTTAGCATCTTACCCTGTTTGTGATACCTAGAGATGTAAAATAACCTCATTCTTCCTGTGCAGTATTCCAGTCTCTTATGTGATTCTGAGGCTTTCTTAGTTTCTTTTCCACAAATAAAATGTAATGTGTTCCAGCCTTTTCTGTCAGTTGTCTGCTCTTCAGACCCTTTAGTATTTAACATTCCATTTGCAAGATGTTTAACGTCATGAGCCGTGTTTCAATAATTTATTTAAATATTTCAGCTATTGTTTCAGACTAGTCAGACAACAGCAACTGAAGTCTTCTGTTTTTATCTGTTAGCCTCTGTCACATCTTGTACAATGTGAATGTTCTTTGTCACACATGTGCACGTTCCCTCTGTCTCAGCAAAATAACTCTATTGGAGCTGTGCAGTCAAAGGAATAAAACATTAGGTGCTGGTTTTACTTTGCTTGGATTAGAACTTAGAGACTGGGTACTTTGCTGAGGTCCCGTTCTAGGCTAAGGCTCTGAGGATTTCTTTGCAATTGAAGTTAATATGAATATGTATTTTCTGAAGAACGTTTAAGTAATTCTGAGGAGTAAAAAATTATTTTTGCAATTAATTAAAACTTAATACTTTATAATGAAAGTTTAAAAAATAATAGTGTATTTCAAGATTGATAATAAATTATTAAATGTATTTGCATATAAATTGAGTGCTGTTAATGAAACACTAAGAGGTCAGAAATTAAGAATAATGTGTCATTGAAACTGCTCAGCTTAAGCACACAGCATAGTTTCAAGGATAATTTTGCATTTCCTAGTTTGGTTTTACTATTTTCCTATGAGAATATATGGTGATATTGGTATATTGTTAATAGAATACACTGCATATACGTGTAATTACTTTGTGCGTTGCGGTGGGTTGACCTTGGCTGGACACCAGGTACCCACCAAGCCACCCTATCGTTATGGGGGCTGCTGTGGGGAAAATTAACTCCCTGTCAGCCAGACCCAATACATGCATCTATAAATATAGGTGTGAGTGTATATATGTAGAAAAATGCAGTTTGTCAGAGAGAATCACAGTGCAAAACCAGAATGCTAAGTAGAAGATACAAGCTTTTCAGCAAAGAAAGAAAATAATCCTTAACAAGGTGCTGGTAATAATTTCATAATGTTTAAACAGTTAAGCTTTGAAAACAAAGCTATGATAGTAATGTGAAATGTTTGCTTCTAAATCACTTGAGCACTTTATAGAAACAGCATATGCTAATTAATGGTTTGTTAATGTAAACTGGAATCTGATTATGATGTGTAAAACTCATTTCCATATATTTTTTTAAAGAGAATTAACTGCTTTTTTTAATCTACAAAAGTTATTGTTTGGTTTTGCTTTTTTCTCAGAGGCAAGTTGATGCAGTGAGGTCTTCTGAGTGAAGGTCTCTTTTGACTTATAATTTATGTTAGTTTGAACTCTCTACTCACACGTAACTGTACAAAGAGAAGGAAATAATTGTGTTTTCCGTTGCACAATAACAGAGGAAAAGAAGGTGTAGTGTTCATTGCTTCTCCAAAGTCCCAGCCCACAAAGGCAATGGGAAATTGTGCAGTTCTTTTAGCCCTAATTCAGTATTTGCTTTCGAGTCCAAACAGTTTTTCACTGATTGGCCACTAATTCTCACAGTATTGTGAAAATATTTTTGTGCGTTTCCAGTCTTACAGAGTGTGCCTGCCAGTATCCCGGCATCTTTAACTTGGTTGAGAGTTTTGTCAGCCTAGTTAAAGGCCTCTTGGAGAAACTGCTGGATTACCGAACTGTGATGAATGATGAAAGCAAGGACAATCGCATGAGCTGCACTGTCAACTTACTGGTATGTTCCCTCCTGTAATCCTTGTGTGAGAATGAGGAAGAGCTTTAGAATCCATTTACTAAAGGTGAAGTTAAGTCTTCCTGGGGACAGGCATGGTTGACAATGCTCAGCAGTGATCTAAACTCTGAGGCAGGAGATTTTTATATCTGTTTGCATGGATATATGCATAAACCTGAACACAGAATCCACCCAGTTCTTTGGTTTTACTTGTATGTTTTATTTGCTTGGATTCTGGGGATAAACAAGGAAGTCTACTCTCATATCCCTTTACCTTTTGATGGGCTTAACATAACAGTGGGCTTTTGCCAGTCAAGTTTTGCATGAGGAACTAACCCACTTGCTGCTTTAGCCACTCAGCAGTTACAGATTTTAAATCTGGGGAAGAAACCTGGAAGATACACTTGCAGTAAGGTGCCAAGAAGATTTGAATTTCTGATCTGGTTCAAGGCCGCTCTGTCTTTTTTTTTTTTTGATTCCTGTTTTGTATATTGTGTATAGAGATTTCCACCAGGAAATTCCTCTAAGGTGGAGAGGAGCCTTCATCAGCTTTAAAGGCCGGAAAGAGAACACGGTTAATACGCATTGCACTCATAGTCTGTACCTCAGTAATCACTGCGCAGTGTGGTATATATTTCTACAGCTCTTCAGGAGGCAGTTCTTGCCATACGTTTTGCTCAGTCTTAGCAACTCATATACTTGCGCAAAAGTGTTAATCAGGCATTATTCCTGGAATGAGCCCTTTTAGAGGTATTGCCCAACAGTGTTACGTATCAAGTACAATAAATAGCAGCTTCTTTTCTGGCCATGAAGTGTAGCCAGAGCATGTAGTTTATGATGTTAATGCATTTGGATAACCATATTTTCCTCTTCTCCTAGAGAAAAACTTTCACTAATGATTTCATTGGTGAAATAGAAGTATACATATTTGTGTATAATAATAACACATACAAATAACCAATTAAAATATTAATTGAAGTAGTAGTGCCAAGTTTTAAACTTAAAATAGTCTGTAAGTAAATGTATTTCTTATGTTGCCTAGCTAGCAATAAAAGCAAAATCTCAGAATATATATTTTTATCTTGTATTTTAGTAAAAGACATTGGGAGATAATTTTTAAATGTTTATATTCCTAGAATTTCTACAAGGACATTAATCGTGAAGAGATGTATATCAGGTATGGCTGTTGTTCTGTTGGATCTGGTTTGGAGAGGGCAGTAATATTCTGTTATGAATTCTGTTTTTATCATTGTACTTGGATTTCTGTTACTTACTGTTAGTTTACCATCCACAGGGAGTCTGTTGTAGCCTTGGCCTCATTGGTATTCTTACTCGGTTGTTTGCGTAGCCTTCAGCAATTTGGAATCTATCATGTGTATTCATCATCAGCATTTTTTTTCCACAAGAATCAACTTTTAGTTGATCAAATCACTCAACATTCATCGTCTATTGTTTTAAATAAAAAAAAAATGCAGCTAGATTTGAGATTTGAAGGGTGTATCATACGTTTAGAATGGCAGAAAAAAAATATTTAAGTTCTGTAAAATTGTGTTGTGTGCCAAATCCCTTTAAATATGCAACGCTCTATTGCTGAATTACTAGTGAAGCATTTTTCTGTAAGAGCTATAGCTATACTGGCGAATTCTTTCAGATGTGGCATGGCCTCTAACTGTCTCCAAGAGTTCTGCATATGAGCTGCAGCAAATCTTGCTGTTCAAAAGCTCGCTGTGTTTCCTGCCTCTCCTCTCATTCTGCAAAATCTGCAGAACCACCTGCGCCTCAGCCACTGCAGCACGGGGCCCAGAATCTGAGCTGAGATGGGCACTGAAGGTGATTGAGAGCCAAACCTGGAGCTCTGAGCTGGAGTGGCCAGGGAGAAACAACACTCACTCTGCAGGCATTGCTGAGCGGGACACGTTTCCAGCTGGGTAGACAACTGGGAATGGTAATGCCTTGAACTGCTACAGCCAAGTGTCAGAGTTCCTGTGTCAAAACTCCTGTTGTGTGTAAGACAATGGGATGCACTTTTTCTTTCTGGCTGCTGGAAAAGATGTGTGTTGCGTTGCATGATGCGCAGTGGCTGTGCTGGTAGCAGCAGTGCTGCCCTGGGAATCAAGGAAAACACTGGCAACGTGTAACTTAGAACAGGTCTTCTGCCCCTACCACCTTCCAAGTTGGACAGGGACTTGCTTTGTCTTTCTGGGCTGACATTTTCCATTTTCTTCTTTTCCTTGTGTTACCTTTTGTGCTTGCATCTACTTACATGTAAAGTGTTTACATGGAATTGAAAAGTGCTACAGAGAAAGGCAGCTATCTTTCCTAACAGTCTAGAAATAACAGGCTCAGGTCTGACTTAGACCTTCAATGTAGTAGCTCTTCCTCTGAGAGGTGGAGCTGACAGCAATTCTAAGGAGGCTGGCTCTTTCTTCTCCTTTTGTGCACAGCATTTCAGCATACAAAGAGAACACAGGAGAGTCTGAACTCTGAAAGGGGTTAAAGCACAGAGCTTTAACCCTTCTCAGGGTGTCCTTAAAGACACTGGGTATTGACTGCATAACATCTATGAAGTTTCCATTTCAGAGTTTATCTAAATTTTTTTTACTCTTAGCATGCCAGTCATGTCAGTATCTAGTCTAATTCCTGTTCTCTCCTCTAACAGATATTTGTATAAATTGCGAGATCTCCATTTAGATTGTGAGAATTACACAGAAGCAGCATATACCCTTCTACTCCATACGTGGCTCTTGAAGGTTAGATTTTTCTAAACTCAGTATATAAAGAAACTTTTGCAATTTTCACATTTATGAATTAAAGACTGATTGTCTAAATCTTTGATTTACTGCGTATTAGTTGTTGTCTGTAGGGGAGTTCGAGTTGCTAGTTAAAAAGACTACAATAAGTTATACAAAATTAATTGTTGAAATTGTACTTTCAATAGATGATTGAAAGCCACATATTGGTAAAATTAAATATTGTAGAAGAAAGAGCATCATAGAATAGTCAGAGTTGGAAGTCCAACCCCCCTGCAAGGAGCAGGGACATATGTTAGGGACAAATAGTATATAGGGACAAATAGTTTTACTTCGTAGTGAGAACACTCTGTACAAATTCTGAAGCCATTTGACTTTCATGTGGTTTTCAGTTTGCTAATTTCTTACTATTCCAAGCATAACAATGATGAAAATGAAGCACAGTTTTTACCAGCTATCACAGGGGAACATCTGACTTTTTATTGTAAATAATATGGATCACTGCCGTATTATGCTCGCTTTGTTTTGTGGCTGGTCATTATTTTTCACTATAACTAATGTTTATTCTCATTGTAACTGACGTTATCAATAGAAATGGTTAGTAAGATGCATTTCCATTTCAAGGGAAAATTCAAAATTTGAATGCTTTTCGGCAAGCATATGAGATTTCTTAGGGAATTTCTTTTAGTGCAGAACCATATAAATTTGACTTTTCACAGTGCTGATTTGCTTTAAACTTAATTTTGACTTTTGTGATCACAGAATAATATGAGGAAAATTCTATATATTGATATGGACAAAGATAATATTATATGCAAATATTTTAATACAAAAAAAATAAAACCCAAAAGAGTCAAGGTAGCATCACTGAAATAAAATGAACTAATTTTCTCATACAGATTTTTATCCGAATATTTTGGGTGGGTGGCAGGAAGGTTTTAAAATGTTATGTCTAGTCCTGGTTATCACATGAAATACAGCCCTGGTTTGAAGAGAGAATGAAAACATTCCCAGTGCCTTTCCCAGTTTCTTCGTGGAAAGGTAAAAAAGACTGGGGAAGAACCACTTAGAAGAGCCTGGTGCACAAGACCTTGGGGAGGTGGGACATGTGTGTGACATATTGAACTCCAAAATCATATGTTTTTTTAATGTATTGTTACTGTATTTCAGTGGTCAGATGAGCAGTGTGCTCCTCAAGTCATGTCAACAGAGTTCCAGTGTTCACAAACCTATAGACACTTGAAAGAGAATTTGTACGAGAAGATCATAGAATACTTTGACAAAGGAAAGGTAGGTCTGAAGAGTTCTTCCCCCTGCAAAATGTTTTTATTGTGTTACTTTGTATAGTAGTATTTAATGAATATTCTCTGTATAAAACATTTGTGTAGGAAATCCTATTTGAAATGTGAGTCAAGTAAAAATTGTGTCCTGAAAGCTTATTCGCAGAGTGTATCTGTTCTATATGGACATAAAATGTCAATAACCACATTCACAAAGAAAGAGGGCTGGTATTCATGCTGGTCACAGGCATCCCTGTCAGGCAGTAATACAATAACAGGAAACTTTGAATGTACTTTCCTTTACTAGGAAAAGAACATGGACAACAGAGATTGCATTTCTAAACCATTCCGTCGTTATCGCCCAAAAAACCAGACAGTTCAAAATGGGCATATTTGTTTCCGAGAAGTCTGAGAATTGCATCCCAAACTTAAAATGTAGTAGTTTGATATTCAGTACTGGGATTTAGTTCAGCTTTTTTTTTTAAAAAAAAATCTGTTAATAAAATTGCCTGTCAATACAGGGACAGTAGAGCCGAGATTTTTGGAAATAAAGCTAAGGACTAGCAAGCAGGGAAAAATTCTGCAGTGCTGGATAATTAATCTTATGACCCAAAAGGCCTTTAAGTCATTGCATCTTGTTCAGCTGTAGGCAAAAGTATGAAGGGGAAGGCAATTTGTTACTGCGTCTTGCAGAATAAAGGCATAATTCCCCCACGGACGTGTCTCCTGTAATTCAGAAGATAGAAGGTTTTTGGTGTAGGAAAATGCAATGCTATTTATAACTTCTCAGGGTTTTCTGTTGGTGTCTGAAATAACTGCAGTGTAGCAGTCCCCACCCGCTGTAGCAGAACAATCAAATCCTCATGATTTCTGATCTGCCCAGCGCTCGAGTTCTCGCTATGTCAGAGGAGGTTTGCAGGCAGGTGAATGCAGCTGTGGGGTTCAGAAACACCTAGCCTAGAAGTACGTGGCACCACGTAAAAACGGTCATAACGCGTGTGACCACTAGTGTCCTTGCATCAGTAGAGAATTATGCTCAGAAAACCCATTTTGTCTCCTTATTCTAAAGAGATGAGAAGACTGACAGAATCTGAGAAACAGTCTCAAGAGAGGGAGTTTTTATCTGCTTTAGGACCACTTTTGTGCTGCATGCATTCAGTGCCTATAGCAGATGAGAAAACTGTCCTAGGCTTTCCAGCGCAGCTCTATGATTTCTCACAGTAAGTTTCAGAGGTTTAAGCTGTGCGGAAAGAAACAAGCTGCTACTACTACTGCAAGTGGCAATTTAAGCCTTGTAATTTTTTATCTGACTGGGAGAGCTGTTGTTTGCAAGCCTACCTATGATTGTGGATGCTTCAAAATTTTGTGTAAAATGAAGTGTGTTTGTTTTAAAGAGAGACAGGTGTCAGTCCCCTCATACACTGTTTATGTGTTCAGGGTATATTCTGGGTGTTAGTGATTTCCTCTTCTTTTTTTAATGTATCTGAAAGGGTAGGTGATTTTTTTATTATTATCTTATTGTAAGAACAAAGTAGGTTTACTTATTCCTTTCTGTAATGAACCATAAAACACTTTTATTTTTTTACATTAATCTGCTTTCCTTGATTGCCTTGAGTCTTCCATTCTAAATGTGCACTTAATAAATGACTGCAATATAAAGACAGCATAATCAATAAAGCTGTAGTTAAACAGGGATGTATTAAAAACTTGTTTATTGTTACTGGATTTATTTTCTGAATATGTGGTTACATTGCAGATGTGGGAAGAAGCCATATCTTTATGCAAAGAACTTGCAGAGCAATATGAAAAGGAAGTTTTTGACTATGAACTTCTAAGTCAAAACCTGGTAAGACTTTATACAGGTCTTCCAATTATTTCAATCACAGAAATTAGTACTTTTGAGCTATCAAATGGCAGAGCTGCTTATGAGCTTGTTGTCTACAATGGATTTTTAATTCATTTGTCAAAGAGTTGCTATGTTGTATTGTGACATTCCAGTGACAGAGTCATAAAGAACTGTTAAAGTTGCATGGACATCTGCTTATTGAGATATTTTGAAACTTCTATAGATGAGATAAACATGTTCTGAGTTAGCGCAATTTAAAGACCATATATAAAAGAAATATAGTACGTAAGTAAGGGTAGAAAAAGCACCTGGATGCATTTGTTCCCTGAAATTTTTCTTTGCATTTTAGGAACTCAAATCTTGACAAGCCTAAAGAGTTTTGTCCTAATCGGGGACTGGGGAAGTAATACATCACAAGGAGTTAGAACTAGGTCCAAAGGCTAGAAGGAAGACTCTAAAGGAAAATTAAATGTTCAGTTTTTAATTTTGATTAAAATTGAATTAATCTAATAAGAAACTCCTCCTCTACATAACTTCTTTTTTTCCCCACCCCTAAGATTCCATATTTGCCTGATCTTTAACAAATGTTTAGGGCTTATTGAATAGATAGCCCTGAATCTTCCACAGAGAAACGACGGGAGTCAAAACTGATGTTCTTGAACAGGATTGTGTATGAAGAAAGCTGCTTTTCCTCCCAATCATTTTTACTTTTATCATAAACTAAAAGCTAAAGACAATATTTTTGCCAATTCCATTTAAGTTGCAGGGCTGCATGTCTCAGAGGTGTAACGCAGGAAACGGAAATAGCAATCTGAAATGACACTCAGTGTCTTAGGGTCTCAGCCCTTGACATGGTGTGTGTCCCTAGCAGGAGACTAGAGCAAAAGCTTGACTTGATCCATACCTCAGAAAACATCTGAGGTGGGGAGTTTTTCCAAATGTACTATTGTAGTAATGTTATCGGGTAAGTGTTTGAAGTGTGAAGAGCCAAATATTACTTTGGTGTTTACTTTTTTTTTCTTTTCATGCTAGTAAGTTAAGGGTAAGCCTGATTCTGAGGTCAAATAATTGAAGTTGAAGCCATACACGTTTAGCTATGTGTTATATTTGCATATAAATGTAAACAATATTTAATGTACTACAGCAGTGTCATGTACGTGTGCATGCTAACTGATTATTGCTGTAGCTTATCAGCTGATAATTGATAGCTCTTCCATAGCCACTGATAGCTGCAGTACATAGCTGCAGTAGTACTGCAGGGGTTTAAAAATAAATGGAAAAAAAAAACAATCAGAAGTAATTGCAGTTGGTTTTGCTTTTAGATTCAACAAGCAAAGTTCTATGAAAACATCATGAAAATTCTGAGACCTAAACCAGACTATTTTGCTGTTGGGTATTATGGCCAAGGATTCCCCACGTTTCTAAGGGTAAACCTGTTTAAAATATTACTTTTTTCATCTATTTTCATATGCTTTTAAAATATGAGTGTATTCTACTAATGTAAGTGAGCCTCTGGGATATTTGCCATGGATTTAGTTTTGCTTGGATGCAGGACTGCAGTCAGAATCTGAATTATTACTTGTAAGATTATATATGGAATGTTTTCAGACACATTTAAGTTGATTCTTGGTTTGATTGTGGTTCTTACAGAGAGACTGAACAGTTGTTCTTTGATCACCTTCATTGTGCCATTCACGACATATTGTTCTCTTATAGTCTTGGGGTGTTTAAATATTGCTTTCCCACCAACCATTCGCTGTGTTTTTGTGTTTTAACATCCTGGTTCCCTTGCTCTCCATTTTCTAGTTTGTGAGATTGTAGGACAAGAAGTGTACATAGTATTTGAAACATGGATGCACTATGAATTTGTTCAGTGTGATACTGGTGTTTCTTCTTTCATTTCCCTGTTTTCCTCCTAATGACTGAAGTTCAGATTGCTGTTTTGATCTCTAATGTGCTTTGAGCTGACATATTAACACCTACTGTCTTGTATTGCTCTTAAGTTTTTTCCTGAATGGTAACAGCTACTTGGTATCTGAGGACACTTATGGTAAGTTGGAACTGTCTTCATTAAACAGACCTCTATACGCTGAATTTACTCTCTGCTTTCTTTACTTTTCCCCATTTTTGACTGCCATGTGAGAAATCAGGAATCCAAAGCGTCTGTTTTTTCAAGAAACCTGCCAAACTTAGGAAGTCATGCATAGCTGGTTTTACTTCAGTTTTTTAAAAGATCATGGCTTTCTTTTGACCACAGTAGTGCATGTCGTCAGAGCATAAAACTAACCTGAATATTTGATGTTTTCTAGTAGAAAAAATATTCTTGCATACTAGAATGAATACAGTAGCTTTTATCATTCTTGAAAAGCAGTGAAAGACCTCTCTTTCCCAGTTTTAAAGGCCAAAGTTGCCTGGAAAACATTGGAAAAAAAACAGTGAAAAAATATACTAATATTACACCAAAGGAGGCGTGCACCTTTTTTTTTTTTCTGGTATTATAGAGGTATCCTGTTAAACTGAAGCAAGCTGGACCACAAATTAGCAGATTTGGGGTTAGACTGTATTGCAAATGAGGACATGGTCAATATGGTGTCTTGTTTTGTAGTTAATTAATATTCAGAAAACATTAACACTCATTCCAAAATGTGAAGACCCCATTGTGTCTTTGTGCTGATAAACATGTGTAGAACTTCTGCCTCAGCATCATAATAGCCCAAGAAGCAGCTGTTTATTCCTTGCAGAACAAAGTGTTCATCTATCGTGGGAAGGAGTATGAGAGGAGAGAGGATTTCCAGGCACAGCTGATGAGTCAGTTTCCCAGTGCAGAGAAGATGAACACCACCTCAGCACCTGGAGAGGATGTGAAAAACTCTCCTGGTCAATGTATCCTTGAACACGAGGGAGATTACAGAATGCGGGCGGGTTGGGGAAACTTTGTTTTCAGCAAGAGTTTACCTGTGTGGAAGGATCATTTCCTAAAAAGGATGCAAATTTATTAACGTTACAGCTCAGTTTGCAGTGTCTTTTATGGTTTGTTCCTAGATATTTGCTCCTGGTTTTTTTTCCTCACAGTTCTAAGGAGTCTATATATTTCAGTCATCATAGAATGAGAATCATTAAAGTTGGAAAAGACCCCTAAGATCGAGTCCAACTATAAACCTAATGCTGCCAAGTCCACCACTAAACCATGTCCCTAAGTACCACATTTTTAAATACCTCCAGGATTGGTGACTCAACCGTTTCCTTGGGCAACTCTTCCAGTGCTTGATAACCCTTTTGGTAGAGAAAATTCATTCAGTTTTATAAATGATTTACCTTTTATTTTCTTCAAGTGGCAAAACAGGTGATGAACACTTGAATTTGCTAAGTTTAAAGCAGCAAATTGTCTGTTACTTCACATTCTTAGCTGCTGTGTTGTGATGTTAAATTCATGTCTTCCTTGAACATTGTTCTGACTGGCGCTGCATTTGGTTTCACCTGGGTTTTTTTTTTGAGATCATATGCTTCAGTTCTTTCTTAAAGTAGAATTTCCTCAGGTCTATTTGCAATTAACAGGAGTTGCACTACTTAGGCACTTAAGAAAAAGCTATGGAATCTAGCCAGAGGACATGAGTTTCAAATGTACCGAAATATGTAAGAATATGGTGTATTTGCTTACTAATACAGTATTCAGATTTAAAAATAGCATTTCCACAGAAAAAGGAAATCTCAGGTAAAAGGCTCCTCAGTTACAGATTTTAAAGATTAAATGCTGAACATCATGTAATTATGCATGCCTGAAGCTAAATAGTGAAACTGTTATCATCAGATGTCGTTGAAGTTATTTTTGTAAGTTGGATTGGGTTTAAAATTTAATAAATTATTCAGTGTGAAAAATTCAGCTACCGATATTCAAGCTCAGTTAAATAATAAAAATACACAGTTCAGAATTAATATTAATATATATTCATTGGTTACTATTGGCAGATTTTTCCTTTTTTGGACAAGAAAGCTCCACAGATGAAACCCTGAACCCTGCAGACTTCTTGTTAGGAAATTTAATTCTTTTTTTTTTTTTTTTTTTTTTTTTTTTTTTTTTTAATTTCCCCCATGGGCTGCAGTATTTCATACTTAATAGTTAATACCATGCCCTTAACTTTGACGATTTCAGATATCCAGTGTTTTACAGTTCAGCCAGTCCTGGAGGAGCAACCTCGATTCAAAAATAAGGCAGTTCCTGACCAAATTATAAAGTAAGTGTATTTCTGTAATAGGTAATCTAATGAAAGTCAGTCCATGTTTCTAAACTGACAACCATTATTTTGTGAACTCAGTCATTTGCCAATGAATTCTAGAGCCTTTATTGTCTTAGTTTACTGACTTATGCATTCCCTAGGAATTTCGTGAAAGACCATCTACCCATCTACCACTTAAAAATTGCATGTGGCTGCGGGTGGGGAGGTGGAATCCATGCTTTGGGTGCAAGTTATTGAGTTTTCAACAGAGCTTCTTAGACAAGTAATGAAGAGAGGGGTCTTAGAGGTGACTGGCAGTATGAGAATGATTGAATTGAAGGCTTTTGTGCAACAGAATCTTGTTATGATTTCTTGCCAAGTGCAAAATACATGGTGGGAAAATGGTTTCCATTGATAGCACAGTCAAGATTTTGTAAAGGGTTAAAGGAAATGAGTTATCCAAAGTATTTTGAGACTAGACAGGCTAACATTTCCAAACTCCTAACCCAATGTAGAACAGGTTGAACTTATTACATGCTCCTAATTAAGTGTTCCAACCTCATGTGCAAAAAGTGATGGTTCATTTTAATTGCTAATGCCAAAACTGCATGTAATACCTACTGGAATCTCTGCTGACTTCAGGCTTGTGAGATTTTTGGCTGCAAATCCATCATTATATAAGAAAGATGGAGAGAGATTTTTTACCAAGGCTTGTAGTTGACAGGATGGGGGGCAGTGGTTTTATACTGAAAGAGGGTAGATTTAGGTTGGATATAAGGAAGAAAGTCTTTGCTATGAGGGTAGTGAGACACTGGAACAAGTTTCCCAGAGAAGCTGTGGGTGCCCCACATTGGAAGTGTTCAAGGCCAGTTTGGACGGGGCTTTGAGCGACCTGGTCTACACTTGTATTACGACTTTCCAAAAAGAGACTGAAGGTAGAAGGCTTCTTTTTGTCAGCTGAGGTGAGTTCATTTCTAACTATTCCACAGCTGGATTCAAACTAGATACCAGCTTTGTCTGCAGCCTTCTCTATAGAATCTTTACTGGAAGTACAATTGATTTAGAGTGAAAAAATGAATCACCTCCCTACATACATCAAAATAAAGCAGATAAAAACACAAGTCGTCTACTACAAGAGGAAAATTAAAAAATAATGAATTGTGGTCCCAGTCTCAACTAGAATTAATTTTAAAGAGTAACTGAAAGACAGCTTATAAATCTGGTCCTGTCTGACTAGATTTCAGTGTAGTTCCAGCCACGTTTTGGACTTATAACAGCTTTATTTAGCAAAGTGCTCCACATAAAGTACAATCTCTTGTCATATGGAAGATTTGTAATTGTTTGTCTCAGCTGCACAATTAAACCAAACTGGTAATTTCATCTGGTCTTAGAGATTTATTTTTATGAGTGTACTTTATTGGGCATTTAATTGTTAGATACATTAGTTGATGACAATGCATTTATTCTATCAAAGAGCTTCAACATGTATTTCCTTTCAGATGGTACTGTATAAAGTGATCTGATTTGATATGGCAGTATTTTCCACATTCTTCTCGTTATTGATGAAGTTAATCTTAGGAGTTTGGATCAGAAATCATAGGTTCCTATGAACTAACGTAGCAGAAGTTTGCTCAGCTCAGCTGTTTGGGATCTCTTCATTTATTTGTCTCTCTGGGCAATCAAGTCATAGCTTGCTTTTACTGTAAGATATTTCTGAGATTTTTTTTTTTTCCCCTTTGCAAAATTCACTTTTACTTAACATGACTGAAGTTTAATTCGTCTTTAAAACAAAAACTAAAAACCAAAAGGAGATATTTTTCTGTGGACAGCAAAATACTTAGCCAAAACTGTGCAATCACTGTTTTTTCAAATTAGCCAGTGCTAAATGAGTTTAGTGGAAATATGTGCTCACAGTCATTGAGAATGATTCATTAGCTAGACAAAATAAACCATAACATGAATTTGCAATAGATTTGTTTACATTGATGTCCCCCTCTCCAAGTGTTCAGATATATTTTCTGATCTATCACAAGAAATTGTTATTGATGGCTTCAAAGTTTAAGTTTATTGAATAACTATTGTTCTGCTTTGTGAGCAGAGTTGTTAGACGTGATTAAACTGATTTGGCATGCACTGTAGATGAAAAAAACACACGTATTTCAGTCCAGGTGAATATCTCTTCTCCATTCAGTCAGTGGTTTTTCACAAAATACACTCATTTAGTATGCCATTATAAAGCAGGCAAGCAGTGTACACACCACAGCAAGAATACAGGAAAGTAAAAATCTTTTCTGGACCTTCTTCTGTAGGTTTTATCTGGAAGTTCTGGGATTTTTATGCCTGGAAATTACCCTGAGTCACAAGCTGAAGCCTAATAGATGTAAAGTACTGTGCGTTCACCCTAATTTATAGATAAAGTAATTGTTTCTTGAGTTTTCAGTAAAGTGCTTTTTTTTCCTGAGCAGTACATTTTATTTTAATTAAAAACTCAACTGACTCGAAATATTTCATGATGATAACAAGAGCCATAAATTTCTGAATTCTGTATTTTACTTTTTTTTTTTTAATCTTTCAGTTTTTATAAGTCCAACAATGTGCAACGGTTCCACTATTCAAGACCAGTCAGGAAAGGACCTGTTGACCCTGAAAATGAATTTGCTGTAAGTAAATGAATGATGGGGTGATGGATGCAGTTCTGGTAGCTGTGACTAAGTTTTGATCTAGATCCTTTATTTCAAAAATGTACTGTTCAGTTACATGTGCGCTGATGAGAAGCACCAACAGTTTCATGTACCTGCTGTTAAATTAAATGCTTCAGAGGCAAACTGTATGCTGACATCCCAGCTTTGCACTGTTTTATCAACACTCATGATTCACATTGGCTTCCTTTGCAGAGTAGAGAATTTTGAAACCATTTATGAATATACCTTGGAAAAGCATTAATTAAAGTAAATAGTTGATGTTTTAACTATTTAAAATAATGTTTTAATTGCTGATGACAATAGATAATACTTCAGATAGGTAGAAACTGGGATAGTTGGAGCGTGTCTTCATTGCATTCATTATTACGTGTCTCAGTACTGGCATTTAGATGAGCTGATACTGGTAAAAGAAGGAGCAGTAGAGTAAATGACCTAGTGACATTTTAAAATACCAACAGCTAGTCTTGTATTCATAAGAGGAAAAAGAAAGGAAAAAAAAAAAAAAAAGAGTAAGAATTCTGGCAGGTTGTTATAGGGCTATTACTGCTTTTAATTGCAGAAATACGTTTTGAAAATGGAGGGAGGCAGTATAATCTGGTGGAGGTGAGAGCAGGTCATATAGTCACAGTCATTCAATCTGTAATGGCAAAAATACGAATAGATACTAAAAGATTCAAGAGTAATTTTCTTTTTCCTGTACTTTGTGCAGCCTTACTGGCTGAAGATGACCTAATCTGAGATCAGAAAAATGATGTGTGCAAATTGCTGTGCTAGATTCATTTTGCAGTGTCTTTTTATGCAAAAATGTGCCTGTTTTCCAACTACATCCCTTTCACTCTGACATTTCAGAAGGCAGAAAAGATTAAAGTTTAAATCTTGAAGTATCATTTTTTCCCTGCTATCTTTTTTTAATAGTCTATGTGGATTGAGAGAACATCATTTGTTACAGCATACAAACTTCCTGGAATTTTACGATGGTTTGAGGTTGTCTCCATGTCACAGGTGTGTATTAACATGCTAAGAACCCATAAACCAAGTATCTGTATGAATTCTCATGTACAAAATAGTTTGTAAATTTATCACACAACGCTATTGTTATTTACTTTTTTTTTTTTGTAGATACAAAACTGTTAAGTACTTATGTTTTCACTTTCTACTGCTGGGATCAACATAGCTTACATACCATTACCAATTTCAGGACCAAGTCCTAAGAGAATTGAACAAATCTGTGTTGGTGTGCTGAATTGTAAAAATGTTGTTCATATAAATGAAGTTTTATAAAACCCAAAAGACCTTGTCTCTTTATAAATCTTTGAAGTCTTTTCTTTCTTTATAGACTACTATTAGTCCTTTAGAGAATGCTATTGAGACTATGTCCACGACGAATGAAAGAATTTTGATGATGATTAACCAATACCAGAGTGATGAGAACCTTCCTATTAATCCACTTTCTATGCTTCTGAATGGCATTGTTGATCCAGCTGTTATGGGTGGCTTTGCTAAGTATGAGAAGGTAAGAGCTTTTAAGTCAATTCAAAGAACATAATCAGACACATTTAATAATCCTCCCACATCCTTTGTTCAGAGTGGCAGTGGAATGTGGACTGGGAATACGAAAGCCCTAACTCCACTGACTGAGAGATCCTCATATTATCATATCTTGGCCACATCTGTCTTGAAAGCAGAAACCAGGAAACTGGAGCAACTGAATCTTGATATTCATTGCAGTTACGAGGGCTTTCATATACATGTGAGCCGAGGTACCCCTTTTATAACGAAACAGGCTCTCACACATCAAAAGATTTGATCTGGAGTAAATGAATCGTTTACCCTACAGTAGGTCTGGAATATTTAGGTGTGGTTATCAATTAAACCATCGTCAGATTTTCTTGGTAACTGCAGCTGTTCTGCATAGCAGCTTTTGTTTAAAAATGGGAATACAAATAAAAACTGTTCTGTAGAAAATTTGTCCCTAAAGGCACCTTGTGAAGGCGAGGCAGACAAGAAAGCAGGAATGGCAAAAACTGATATAAATTTTAATTCTAAATGATTAATTATTAATGTTTTGTATGAAAATGAATGTGGAGTTACCCCACAGCTGCAGACCTCTGTTATTTCTACCTGCCATTTCCTGATGAAAAGCACGTGCCGTGCTCAGTAGGCTCAGCATGTCAGGTGGATTCCGGTAGCACTGAAAAGAAGCCGAATTATATCCAGGTATTTATGGGCACACATAAATTAGATGCAGTATGTGTACTGTATTCTGGAGGAGTATGACTCGTGCTACGTTAGCCCTAAAGTATAATTTATTTAGATATTTGGCAGCCATGGACACATAGCTACATGTTTCTTTTGTACCTGGGGGATAAAATCACACAGCAAAAAGCAGCGTGTATGCAATATCTGCCTCTGCTTCCCTATGACAGAGTTGAATTTCTTTATTGTATAACACTGGCTAATGTCGGTAAGTAGGGTACCGAATAAAATGATCATTTATGAACGTAAATCCTGATACTCCAAGTTTGTGCCTTTTCAGTTTCAGTGCAAGCTTAAAACAATTATTGGGATTTATAGTGATGGTCTCACACTCAGAAGTGTTGGATAAAGACTGAATACCTATTAACAAAAAAGCACCTCAGTTCTCAACTGAGATAATAAAGAATTATCACTAGCAGATCTGATTAAGGAGCATATATAGATTTCTTATTTGATGCCCAATATTGTAGTGACCAGCTGGACTCAATGGAGTAATCACTGATTTCTTTACCTATTTAAATGATGAATTATTTTTTTTTGTCTAAGGCTTTCTTTACAGAAGAATATATCAGACACCATCCAGAGGATCAAGAAAAGCTGAATAGACTCAAAGATCTAATTGCTTGGCAGGTAACTTCTTACTGACAACTGTCATCTGAGGCTTCATCAACATTTTTATTTTTTTTTTCTGTCTCTTTCTAGCAGGAAAACATAGTGTTGTAGATGATTGTGTCATTTTTACCACGGTTGTTGTTTTGGTGTGAGGCTTTGGGGTTTTTTGTTTGGGTTTTTTTTTGTTTGTTTGTTTGTTTGGGTTTTTTTTTTGTGGTTGGTTGGTTTGTTCGTTTGTTTTTACTCTTCCCCAAAGCAAGGATGGGTAGAAGAATGAGAAGATTCTTGTTACAAATTTCCTGCCTAGTTCTGTGATGAATTTGTAGTATTTTTTTTTGAAAAGGGACTCACAGTAAAATATTCTCTCTTGGACTAAACATCTGTTTCAGAGTATGTATTGTTGTAAAAAGATTATCCATTTGTTACACTATTTAGATATTAATAGTTTCCCTTAAGTAGGAAAAAGGACTTAGACACATTAAAATTGAAGGAGTTTAACAGGAAGCATGTGTTCCATTAGTAACACACTAAGATCATTGATGAAACAGCACAGTGATAATTCCTTACCCTCTGATGTGGCATTGATTGATAAAACATTCTTGGGAATGTGTGTTCCTGTCCTTCAGGTTTTTTTAAAGTCTGTGCCTAAACTGGAAAAATGGCTTAATTGCAAAAATCACATTGTCTTTCCTGAGGAGTATCCTCATGATAGTGTCCATTAAGAGTTAGATGAAACGCTCCCAGGATCAGGGGAATTAGCCATGTGTCTCCTTGTGTGCTAGGGTGTCATAGTTCAGCCCTGCTTGGACCAGGCTATACAGGCTCTAACTCACTCTCCTCGCCTTCCAAGAGAATGGGGGAGAGATAATAAAACAAAAAGCTTGAGGTTTGAGATGAGGACAGGGAGACATCATCCAAGTTACTGTTACAGGCAGAACAGCTTCGACTTGGGGAAAACTATTTATTATTATTAATAAAACCAAAGCAGGATAATGAGGAAGAGAACATGAACAACTTCCCCTCCATGCCTCCCTCTTCCCAGGCTTAACTTTGGTTCAATTATTTCTACCTCCTTCCCCGCCCGAGTGGCACAGGAAGGGGAAAAGGGAATGGGCCACGAAGATGATCAGAGGGCTGGAGCAGCTCTGCTGTGAGGCCGGGCTGAGAGAGCTGGGACTGTTCAGCCTGGAGAAGAGGAGGCTCCGGGGAGACCTTGTTGGGGTCTTTCAGTACATAAAGGGGGCCTATAGGCAAGATGGGGGACAGACTTTTTAGCAGTGCCTGTTGTGACAGGACAAGGGGGTAACAGTTTTAGACTAAAAGAGGGTAGATTTAGACTAGATATGAGGAAGAAATTTTTTACACTCAGGGCAGTGAGGCACTGGCCCAGGTTGCCCAGAGAGGCGGTGGATGCCCCATCCCTGGAAACATTCCAGGCCAGGTTGGATGAGGCTCTGAGCAACCTGATCTGGTTGGAGATGTCCCTGCTCCTTGCAGGGGGTTGGACTGGGTGGGCTTTAAAAGTCCCTTCCAACCCAAACCATTCTGCGATTCTGTTTCGTAGATGAGAAACAGCAAGAATTAACCATTTATTCCTCTCTCAGTCTTGAAATGAATCTTCCAAATAGTTTTAATAGGTTTTTTTTGTACTATTTTTTTAATGTTTTTGAAGTTTCTTCGTTTCATTTTGATTGATCTCAGTTCTGTTATTAGTTTGAGTCACTGACCTTTACAGCTTTCTCTTGTATCGTTGCCCGCCACAGGCTCTGTATGTGGTTGCTTTCTGACCATCAGAAGTGCTGAGCGGATGTAGCAGTATCAATTGACTGTGATACCATCTGGCATTAGGAAATAAAGTGGTAGTTTGTATCTATCCCTGTAAATCCCTCTAACGAGGATAAACAGCTCTGTCCGTAATAGATGGGCTTTAATACCATGTTTTTAAAAGTTACATTGAAATTGAACTTCCATAAAATATGATCAGCTCCATGAGGGGACAGATGTATGCAATATTAATAATATTTATAGGGTCAGAACACAAAAAGAATGTGTGGATTCTAAGTGAATTTTACTAAACAACCCCAAACATTAATGCAAAATAGCTAAAAGTCAATGGTAAAGCAGTTAGAAAAGGTTACTGGCAGAAGGTAGCTAAAAGTATCTTGCACAGATCTCGTAAATCACTGTATTCAAAGACTGAAGAATAATGAAATGTCCTTGTATTTTAAAGAGAAGCACTAGAAAGATTCCCTTTGTGAATATGTTTATTATTATTTAAACAGCATGTCAAAGTTGCTGTCCATTATCTTTGAAGATAAGATTTGTTTTGTTTACTTTTAACTGGATATTATTACACTAATATAATAGGAAAGATTATAGGAGCAATATAATAGCAAGGGAAAGCATTGTAGGGAAGAGGGATTAGAAAGGTAGTATTACTGTCATATTTGCTTCATTATGAGATTTCTTTTTTTTTTTTTTTTTGTTAAACCATTCCTTCTGACAAAGGAGAACTTTTTTAAGAAAGTCAAGTGGAGGGAGGTATTTAATAAACTGATAGACATTTTTCTAACCTTTTTATCAGGTGTTCTCCTTTAAGGGAGTAGATATCTACACTTACCCGCCTCCTAGGTTTTAAAGACTATTGTCAGGTACCTTTTTTCAACCCTAGTATGAAGAATCAGAGATCTTAATCCCTTTGGTCACTTGTCACTGACCCCAGCTTAAAGGATAAGCAGCAAAAAAGAAAAGCACAGGGTTAAAATTGAGCAAAATCACCCTGGTTAGTGCAAGTCAACTCTGTTTATGGCTTGACTTCTTTATTTGTGTATAGAAGCATTATCTTACTGAGTTTTTCTTGAGATGTGGGGAGTACAGAGGAAGCCTGCAGAGTGAAAGCGAGGATAGAAGAGGTCACCTTCAGTAGCCAGGCATTAACATATTAAATTGCTGCAGCAATTGTCAAAGTGATCACGTGATTAAACCCCAGTAGATCAATTTAAACCTTTCCCAGTCACTTAATCCTCTGTTTGAAAGAGACGAGTTTGAAACCACCTGCCTGGAATTGACTTGAATATTATTTTATCCCTGCCTTCTTTCTTGTAAACTATGGCAAGCACCTTCATGAGCGGGTGGATTAGTAGTCTACTAGTAGTAGAATTTTTTAAACTCTCACATGGTGTGTTTAATCTCAGAATGGATTAACATTAAAATGCATAGCAAACAGTCACTATGAGGCAGCCAACATTCTTCAAAAATTTGCTGAACAAGCTCATTTTTCAAGAGCTGTGGCTCCACCTTGTTCTAGCTGCTAAAAGCTGAGGTCAACTGACAAGTCTCTCTGCCAGTCACGGTAAGAGTTTTGGAGCTGACTTAGCACATGCTGTAAATGGAGTTAGAGGGGCTGTCAGACCCACTTTAATATTCTCACTTTTTTCCTTCTTTTTTCCCCTCTTCAAGATACCTTTCCTTGGGGCTGGAATTAAAATTCATGAAAGAAGAGTTTCTGATAATCTTCGCCCTTTCCATGACCGTATGGAGGAATGTTTCAAGCATTTAAAAGTTAAAGTGGAAAAACAGTATGGAACCAGAGAATTGGTATTGCTCTCCTTTTAACCTCTCCTGCACTTTCTCTTTACTTAATATACATCATGTTCTTCCAAATGAAAACACATACTAAACTTCTGTTACTTGTGGCTTTTCTCGTGATATGAAGATAGTAAGATCTGAGTTTTGTAGTCAAAGGGTTGATTCAGCTGTCTGACGTATCAAATATTCTTCATTCTGGAAGATTTGGAGTATTTAATATTGTTTATTAAAGTTGCAATTCTTTTACGACTTATTAAGGAAGTAAAAGCAAATTCTCATGTTTCTCCTCTTTATTATTTTTTCTTGGTGGTTTAGAGCTTTGATCTGCGATTGATGTCTCCCTGTGCTAACCAGTTCCAGCTGTGTTGTGAAATAAAACCTATTCTGTGTGTAATACTCTTCTGCTAGGCACCAGAGTCTAGTGAGAAGTGACATCAGAAGGGAAAGTATTTGGGATTTTGGCATATTAAATTACTCATGAATTTTTAATATTTTCTAGATAATCAGAAAAAAAAAACGGTGCTTTAATCTGAAATATTTTTAGATGTTGTTCCTATCCTGTTTATAGGACAGAAATTGAAGTAGGCTGGAGAAGTAGTTTATGGTATGCGTGCACTGGGAAATTCTCAAAAACCTGTTTCATGTCTCAACACTGTGACGAGCTAACTAGGGGGAGGCTCGTGCTCATCCCAGGAAATACCTGAACAGAAAAAGAGAGAAGAGCTATCTGCACTCTAGAATTGTAGATTCCAGAAGTCACCCCTGAAGAAAGAAAACAGTTATTCTAGAATTAGCTAAGAGATGTGATCCTTGTCCCTGCCTTAATACCAAGTATAAGGAAAGCATTTGGAAATAAGTCAGATTGTTTCAGTTAATTTTGTATCGGACTGAAAAGCCTAAATAACAATGATCATTAAGCTGAATATTTCCATTATGATGGCTAAATCTTCAAGAAGATTGTGAGTGAAATCTGCTTTTTCTCCCTCCACTGCAAAACATACCAACTCTCTGCCTTTGCAGAGAGAGATGGTGCAGCAGCGAAGCCTTTGTGCAATATGGATACATGGAGACCTGGAGCTCCTCCTCTTCTTCCTGTCTGGCTGCTAGAGCAATACTAATTTTGTCCAATATTGGCAAACATATCATTTTAAAAGGCTATATTAATGTATAGAGATGTCAGAAGCTATTGTATTGAAGACAGAGCACGATTAGTGTCTTGGGCCAAGGACTAACTATATCTATTTGCCCAGGCGAGTACTTCAGTGGCCTGCCCCCGGTCTGTACAAAATAAGATCAGCAGACGCTATTTCTCATAATTTCTTTCAGACTTAATTATGTTAAAATATCTGTGCTATCTTCAAGACCTAGTGAAAAGTGATGAAATGAGGTTCACACCAAGTTGTTTGATAGACTGTGTTTCTCTCTTCCATCCTGTAGCCAGACTTTGATGACAAGAGAGTAGGACGGCCAAGATCAATGCTGAGATCCTATCGTCAGTTATCAGTTATTTCACTGACTTCCATGAATTCAGACTGCAGTACTCCAAACAAAATTGCTTCAGAAAGGTTGGTTATGAATGCAATATAAATTTTCTTTCAGTCCTCGTTTTTAACCAGATTCATGGGATGAAACTAAAAGATTAAAAAAACCCCAACATTCAGGGATATAAAGACCCCTAGCAGTCTGTTCAGACTATAACAAAATTATTTTTAACTGTAGCTGTCACCTCCTCCAGGCTGTAAGCTACAGTGTTTCAACCATAACAGACAAAATATACTCAATTCTCACTGAAACAAAAGTGGCATTTCATTTTCTGGAAACAAATATTTTAACATTTAAATGACATTTCAAAAAAATACAAAGATCTGGAGTTTTTGCAAGTTTCTCTGTATACCGCTTTTAACTTAATTAGCATCTTTTACCTTCTAAAAATTAGAGAGGAAGAGGACAAACTAGAAGTAAGGAGATGGAACGTTTTAATAAAGCCTGTAGTAATGTGAACGCTTTGCCTAATAAGCTTTAACTGCAGCACTGGGAAACAAGACTTTGAAGTTTGAAAGAACATTTATAGGTGTATTGATTAGCTTTTTCATCTACACCTTGTTTTGATCACTTTATAAAATATCATTTGGGCACATAGAACTTCTTCCGAAACAAGGTACGCAGAAAATAGATATGCTGAGAGCTGTTTGATTGTGATTTTTTTTTTTAAAAACATCTGATCTCCCTTTTTGAGTAGTTCACTTTTTAAAAATAAAAAGTCCAAAGGTGTATGACCCTAACTTGGAAGTGTTTCTTCTTAAGATACTCTTCTATTTGTGCATGTTTGAGACTGCTAGTTCATTGTTTAATGCTACTTACTTAAATTTTTTGAGTTGTCTAACAAAGATGTGTAATATCACATGTTGTGAGGTGCCCCAGGCTGGTTTTCCTGCCCTTGAAGCTTCTGCTCAAGAAGGGTGTAGTACACAAACATGATTTGTGTCAGATCTGCCAGCCCCATCTCTGTAACAAAGCAGGACAACCCCTATGGAACCAGACAAGTACACTTAAGCAGCTGAATCATGCACCTATTTTTATTCTTACGATGCTAGTTTGTTACTAGGGAGCACGGGTCAACAAATTCACCATACTACTTGTTTAATCATTTTTATGTTGTAAAATAAGTTCAGCCCTATGTTCAATAGGCTAGATGCATCAGCAGAGAACCAGAATTTCATGTCTGGTTTGTTTTGTTTAGTTTTTTTTTTTAATTAAAAATAGCCCAATTTTAAACTCTAAAAAATCAGAGGAAGAGAGGAGGGAGGTTTTTTTCTTTATCACTGGGTATGGGCATTGTTGTCCAATATAGTGAAATAAATAGGAGGATGCATTTAAAACAATAAATAGTAATACTCTGTTTGCTGTTTTCAACAACCAAAATAGCATGTCTTGCTTTCAGCACCTTCATCACCAATTGCCGTATGAGCTCTAACTCTGTTTGCTGTAGCTGACGCACAAAACTTTAAAAAGGGATTTGCACTCATGTTACTCTTTTACATTCTTTGCAACATTTTAAGATGATGTCATACCTCCTGAAGGCATCTTACTTGTATCTACAGTTGCCAACTGAAGCACATCACGTACTTTTTGCCAGCAGTTTGCAAGGCTACATAGAAGGTCAAAAGAAAGGATGACCTGCATTTATATTTCATGGGGAAATGACATCAGAATACCAGTACCTTTTAAAATCTAACTCAGCAACTTGTACTTTTTTCTTTTGGTCGTGCAGCTTTGATCTGGAAGTAGTGCTACCAAAGCCAGTAAAAGCAGAATCAGAGGAGACTGCTCTGCAAATTAATCCTCACCCTGAAGTAAAGATGAGAAGGTCCAAAAAAAGAACAAAAAGAAGCAGTGTGGTGTTCGCTGATGAGAAGACGGCACCCGATATTCCTATCTCTGACATCAAATGTGTACGTTACTGATTTAGAGTAGCATTTTATAATCCATGAAAAAGGGGACATTACTCCTTTGCTTAGGAAAAGAAAAAGGTATCGCGCAGAACTCTAGCTGTCGTAAAGGGAAATATGCAGGATGCACAGACGATCTGCCCTACCGTGAATTAAACCTGCAAGATGCTGAGGAGGAAACAAATCAATGAACATCAGAACATCTCTGCTTCCTTATGATGACAGATAATATTGCCCTGAAGTTGCAATTTCTGATGCTTGGTTAGCTTAAAATGGAGTACTATATTGGGAGGGTTCAGCTAGCCTTCCTGCCGAGAGACAATTGAGTCTGCTGACATTTCACAGCAGCTCCTTGCAGTCAGGGCTATTTCAAAAGTGATGAGCCCTGTACATTTTGTACCCTGTTATGGAACATGCAGCTGTTAGGAGATTGCAAGATTGAAAAAAGTGTTCCTTAAATGGTGCCAGACTGAAGTTTGGAAGCGCTGGCATATCTCACTCCGTA
>WHYT01017680.1:233957-290316 GCA_009806455.1 Tetrax tetrax
TTTTTTTTTTTTTTTTTGGTAGTTTAATTCTCAAGAGATTTTTCTTCTTTTAGTATAAAAAGAAATATTTAAAAAAAATAATCTGAAAGATGTCCTTTTGATACACAAGCCCTATCTAAATTAAAATGTCAGGCAGTAACAGATTGTTGAATTATGTGGAGAGAGCATAAATCACTTGATCAAAGATTTTTGGAGGAATCATCAAAGGCAAAGCGAATTCAATAGAAAGCTAAGATTCTTCTGGGAAACAAGGAGAAACTTAGGGAGGATTATGATTGTCTCATGCTACATGTCCTCATACAAAAGAGATATAAAGCACAGTCATGCTCTGAGAAGCATTAATTTACAAAAATAAGCAACACCTTTGTCTATTGATTACACCTAACTACGGGAATCTCACTAGGTATTGAATTACAGGATTTTCTTTTTCTTCAATAAAATAGTGACAAGCCTTGCAGCAGCCAGCTGGCATGTTAGTGCAATAGGGAAAAATGTTTTGAAAACTTAGTTTTACTTTGCAGATCACAGTCAGAGATGGTTGTTGGTATTATTCCGAAGATATGGTAGGAATACCATCTTACGGTTCCAGATTACAGAATCTCATCTAGCTAGCTTTTTTGGACTAATGTTTTTTTTTCTGTTCGGAATGAGAAATACTTATCTAACTATACACCATCTGCAAAATCGCCACAGGTTTTTAGCTACTGTGTAATATTATATGTGGATCCAGTTCTACTGCTTCTAGTTACTTCTATACTTTACTCAGCAAGCAGTACCATAAAGAACTTGGGTTTAGGCATGATAGCTTGTTTATTAATTATTTTATTTTATCCTTTTTGCAAAATACTATTTTGCTTAGGTATTTGTTGCTCGTATCTCAGTTCATCATTAATGGCGCCTTTTTTTTTTTTTTTAAAATTAAACAGTTGTCAAGGAAATATGAGTTCATGAGTGACACCAACCTCTCAGATCATGTGGTGGCACCTCAGAAAACATCTGTCCTCAAGCAGATGAGTTCTGTCAGTCGTTCTATGCCAACTATCACAGGTAGGCTTCCTACAGTAAGACGACAGTTCTGCATTTATTTATTGCTATCTTAAGGAGACATAGCAATGAAGAATTTCCTCCAAGCAGAGCAGGTAGCTCTCTCTGTGTGGCTCTACAGTTTACGTGTGTGTTGCGCATGTGAAGCTGGACTGCTACTACTGCTTGATAACAGTGCTGCCTAGTGCTAACATGCAAATTCTAAAAGTTTTACTTCTGGAGCTCCAAATTTTGCTTCCTTGTATAGTGTGGCATTTCCCCGGCCTTGAAAGAGGCAAGGTATATTCATCTTCCTTGCTTTGCAGGATCTCACTTGCAGAAGCAAGGGCTTCTGCCGTCTGCCCTCACAGCTGAAGGCAGCATTTGAAACAGGAAGAAATGCTCTGTACTTTGCTTTGGCAAAGAACAATATCTGCTGCCCAGTTTGCCCCATAGAAGGGTTTCCACTTCTGCTTTTGACAGTAGGGAGGAATCTTAAAAGCCTCCCACACAGCAAGAGGAAGGGGAAACAAGATAACGTAACTGCCCACTAGACAGCCTGACAGTTGCATGATAGGGAAGGGGAAAGCGTAACTGAAGGTGGAACTCATTTCTAGGCCAGTGTACAGAGAAAATGTGCCCTCTGTCAGTACTCTTCACCCCCTGCTTCTCCCATATCCCATCCCATTTCTTAGCCTGCACTCCATCTATCCCTCTCATATCCCCATCTTTCCAGATGCCTGTAACTGACATTTAACAAAACACAACAGATGGTCATGGCCCACTTCTTTTTCATGTATTTATTTATCTGTTCTTTCTTCTTTGACCGGTTTGGTTCCTTTCTCTCACTATCTAAACTAAACTATGAAGTTTAGTGCTTCTCCATTAAGAAGTGGGGAAATTTTTACTTTTTTTTTTTTTTTTTTTTTTTTTTTTCTATTCTAAGGATATAGTTAGATTAGAAATGTTTCCTTTATTTCTAGTAATTGCAGTAGCTCGTTATTTTGAATACTGTGTTATCTTAGACTCTGACTCTCCTTGTTTGGTTTTGTTTTGTGCAACTGATGTTTCTGTTCTAAGGATTAACTCTGTCCGTCAGCCCCGTGGCAGTTGATGAAACAACTGCATCACGTAGGTTGAGTCAACCAGTGTTTCCTTCCACCTCAGATGGTGACAAGAAAACCTTCAAAAAAAAGAAAGTGAACCAGTTATTTAGAACAATGGTAAGTTCTGTCTGTTTGTAGGGAAAAAAAACCAAAAAGCGAAGTGTTATTCTTTTAAAAATTCTGCGCTCTGAAAATTAAGTAATTTAAAATACCATAAAATCGTAAGTCCAAGTCGTCTTCTTTTTGGTGCAAGTTCTATGGGGAAGCATGAATTTGCGTCTGACTGTGCTTTCTGGAGTATGTATGTACATCTTTGTGTGTGATTAAAAGGCAGGCTCAGAGGTGCAGTTCTGTGTCTGTACCACAGGAGGTCTCATTTGGCCTACTGATTTTCTCTGCTTTGCTGTAGATGATATTTATTAGCAAGAGGAAAGCAATTATTTTTTGTTCCACTTAATTACATGGGGCAGTTAACACTAGCATCAGAGTAAGGCAACCAAAATATGTATGGCAAAATGGCAAAATACGCACAATGGAAGTCATATATGGCAAAATATGCACAGTGGAAGTCAATTTCTGGTGTCAGAGATGCTTATTTGAAAGCAGAAATTGGCTCACACTGCAGTCATTAGTGTTGCTTAAAAGAAGTTGCCTTCCTTTAACGTAGGAAACCTTTCACCAGTTTCTGTGGAAATTTCACAAAATTAAAATTATTGAATTTAATGTAGTGTTTGAAAGCAAAAAAAAAAAATATATTCAGTGCAGTTACTGAGATTCAAAAGTTTTTAAGTTTTCCTATTTTTTCAGGTAGCGGTAGGGTGACATGCAGGTGCTGGTAGCTACTGATAATGCATGCTGCATAAGCGGTCTGTGACGCTTGTAATATTTTACATGTCAACTTTTTGCTGATCTTTCAAAGCAAAAGTTGGTTTTAAATTTTTTATTATTATTATTTTCTCTGGTGAGTAGGTGTACTTTTCATCCATTAGTTTCTGCAGTCTTGAAAAAATATAGATAGTGCTTTCCGGGACCATGGAGCAACATTTAGGAAAATCTACATTTAGATGTGTTCATAATCATATTTTTCCGGTAGGAACAAGAATAACTTAGTAACTTGAAATCTGTAGGATTTCACTTATATTCATTTCATCATACACTTGTTCTTTTCAGACCCAGGAGTAACAGTTTTTCAGCATGATCTCATCCACTCATATTTAAGCCTAAATAGCATATAAAATAAGGAGGACAAAATGTCCTATTTTACAAGTCTGAAAAAGGACTGAATAAAGCTAAAAATCCATTTGTATAATGCTTCTACAGCATGCCTGGAATCGTGTGGACAGGTTATACAGGTTTATGGTTTTGCAGGACAGAGAAATTAATTCAAAATATCCAGGATTTGGTCAATGTCTTTTTTTTTTTCCTCTGGACACAGCTTAAGGCCACAAGTTAGCATTTAATATACATATAACTGAATCCAATACAGTAGTCATTTTAACATCTGGCTTTCTGTTCCTCTTTTTTACAGCGCATTTCCAAAGTTCTAGAAGATGGAAAGCAGTCTGTGGAGCAGCATTTCAGATCGTCGTCTACAGATCTGTAATTCATCCTGTTACAAGACCACCTCTCAACTAATAATAATTCTATACGTCTATATCCTGTTTTAGATCACTGTCTGCTCTAAAGAAAGACACTGATAACATAGATGGCTAATAGAGAATATGAACAACAAAATTCATGGACTCTGATGAGCTGTGTGTGGTATAGATAAGGAAAAACATTTGAAGGAAAATACTACAGGATGTGCCCACCAGGACATGGAACAGAAGTTATTGAGCCTCTGGTTTTACAGGTCAGAGGGCATCGTGTGTTCCCTGATGACAAAACTTGTTCCTGGGAAGAAAGATGTACTAAAAGGCCATCTGCAATGCTTACTCTATAATTTAAGTCAGATCCTGTTCTTTTCAAAGAGCGTAGAAGTTACCGTTTTGTGTAGCTTGTGTAGACACACTGCAGCTATCTCTAAGCTATTGCTGGCAGTGTAGTCAAGGCAACAGATGGCTCAGCACAAAATAGCCACTGACAATTTACTCTGTGGCTGTAGCTGGATTTACAGTCCTCAGATTCCTCTGCTGCTCCCACCACACTGCTCTGTATCCTCAATCTTTCTCGGGGTGACGTCCGTGACTGTGACACCATATGCCTGAGTTATTTTCAGAACAGCGGCTATTATGTTGAAAATGTGCAAGAATTTATTTGCGTCTGTACAAATTGATATTACACCCAGGAGTATGATAAACAAAAGCTCCATTTTCTACTGTTCATCAATAAAATGTTAAAATTTATTTTCTTTGCTTTGAACCTTTCTCCCTGAAATCTCTAGGTATCATCATACATAAGGTAAGAGTTTCTTACTGATGGCAAATGGAGTTCTACAAGCTCAAGCCTTCTGCTTTCCAAATTGATTTTCTGTGTCTCTCCAACTCACGAGGCAGAGTTGGAAGATAATGCCTTATTGGCATGGAGCTAGGCAGCACTGCAGGTCAGCATTTCGGGTTTTTCTTATAACCTGTCAGTTCTTTCTAAAAGCAAGTAAGTTATCCAGATATAAAGGTTTCTAAAGGATGAATAGTTTATTTCCTTCACTCGTCCCTTTATATTTCAAACACCTACTTAAGTTTATATTCATTAAATAAAATATGGCTATGGATAGTGTTGTGGATGGGAGAGACTGGCCTTCTTGCCATATACAAGGATATGGGGAAGAGAAAGAGGTTTAAATTATTCCTTGCTGAGTGGCTGAATCAATGGAAAGACATCTTCAGTTTGTTCTAAGCGTAACTATTTCTATGAACACTTTTACATTCAGCATGAATAGTTTATTTAATGAATTTAGACTCTCTTTTTGAAGTTGTGAGTGTGAAGCTGTTTTCTACAGAAATAATTAGCAATTGTTTTCTGTGAGAAGTCTGAAATATTTACCATTGGAACTAATACTGTGCCAAGAAATACTTTTCACTAGAATAACCATAGACAACAAAACAAAATGGGTCCCGTTTTCACACTAACTGCAGCATTTGTTGGCATGGATACTGATAGACTTTGTCTTGTTTGCTTTTCACAGGAACTTGATACTGCTTCTGAGGAAGCACAGAGGAAGAACAAGGCTTTTAGAGTAAAAAAAAGAAAAAAAAACCAAACAACAGTTAAATGGAGTAGATTATCTCTGAGTAGGAGAGAGTGAAGGGCTTGAGGGGTGCATGTTTTACATGGGGGAAGAAGAGGGAGGGTACCCAGGCTTCAATATTATTTGCAGATACAATGAAGAAATACTGGTATCACAAAATAAAAAGTATTTTAAAAGAAAAGGTTTGGTTCTACTGGGAATGAGTAAGAAAAGGATGATTCAGCAACTAATTATTCTTTGTTAAGATACCTGTAAAAGATGATATTTTGCTTATCGTATCTTGGAGCTATGTTTCCATGTGAGAGTGGAATAAAAGAGTTTTAGCGTAAGCTGTTGTTACAATTAAATACTGTGATTCAAAATAAAAAAGTAGAAAGAATGGAAGGGAAGGAAGAGCCCAGAAACAAATACCAGGATGGCAGGAGCACAACATCAAGAGGAAGTTTAGTGTTGAGTGTTTAGCTAGTGGTTTAAAATTCATGCTGGTGTTTTTCTCAGGTTTTAGTTTAATTTTTGATGAAGAGCTTAGATTCACCCTTAATTTACCAAATATCATGAAAATCTTAATAGTTGTCCTGCATTACAGATTGTCTTCTTGCCAGCCCAGTTTTGGATCCGTTTCAAGCCTGAAATCATGTAAACCAACTCTGAGCAGAAAAGCAAAATTAACTAAGAAAAAATAACTGCCAAGATTCCATACACAGAACTGGGATTTTAAGGATGTTTGACAAAAAGCTCCAACCATTCACAAGCTTCCAGAAACTGGTTTGTATTTGTATCCAAATAAACAACATAGCATGAACAACAAGTTCATGCCCTGGGACAGTAAAGTGCAAGTGTGGCAATCTAGCAACATCTGTTTAAAAATGTGAATTAGCACTGATTACTATTGTTACAGTGGGTGTAAGAGGAAGGGTGACAGGGATCAGAAAACAGTCATCTAAGGTATCTGTGCCCTGAGTTGGCTGGCTGGCAGCCAAAAAAGAGACTTATCTAGGTGAAATAGTGGGAATCTTGCACTGTTGTAACTAGAAAAAGTCGAAAAAACCTCCAGGTTCGACAGATAGAATCCTCTTTGAAATGTTTTCCCCAGAATGTTTGCTGATACATTTTTATGTAAGAAAACAGCCCTGAATAGAGCTGCTTTATATGCAGCTGGATACTGTATTTTGTCATACAATAAAACATGTTGTGGTTGAATATCTGGATTGTACAAATACTGAGGAATGTGCAGCCTCTACTACACGCCTTTAGTTGCTTTGATGTACTCAGCAATACTTCAGTAGTGCTTTGACACAGTCAATAGTACTAATGCATAATGCCTGAATTTGTAGAATCTTTCTTAACACCTGCATTTAGATTTCTTTCACAATGCAAGAAAACAGTGCTATTGGAGATCAGTACTGGAAAACGAAAGAGCAAAGGAAACAAACCTAAAAGAAAGACATAAGTCTTTAAACTTACTGGAATCTCTGCACTGAATTTCAAAGCAAATGAAGGATTCTAATAGAGAAAAGTTAAAAATGTCAGCATATACCACTGGTTATTTTTACAGATTCCTGGATTACAAATCTGTGTAATATTGCTAAGGGGACAGTGATCACACCAGTATAAAAACTTACTCCTTTGATACATTTTCAAAAATTGTCAGTAGAGGGAGATAAGTAGTTGCAATAATTTGCCTATATAATAGAACTCAAACTACAGATCTGCCTACCTAGATACTGGGAAAACCAAAGTGGAGCAACTGGAAGTGCAAGGATTATTAACACTGTAAATCACCCTATTCACAAGTTAGATGATCTTAGTTTACTGCAGTTAAACCCTGGTTATATTAAAACAATGTTAAGTTTATGTATGACTGGGTGTGTCCATGGACTAGTTCACTGTACTTGTACCAATTCGTGTCTCAGTTGCTAATTAATTTTCCCCAAGTGTTTGTGTTGTGCAAGTACCAAAGGGTGTAGAACACTGTGAACAAAGCATAAAGAAAAAAGGAAGTTATGTTTTCTGAAAAATCCTTGGTTCTAAAATGTTTTTTTAATGAGATCTACATAAAATTGTGGAGTGAGAGTGTGTGATTTATCCATACAAATATATACCTTGATGATGAAATCCGATTGAAGGAGAAATATTAACATGTTACTGTTTTTTCTTGGTAGAAATCCTGTTCTGCATCTCATTGAAATTTAAACTGCGAAGGTTTTTGGAAAGGGATGCAGATTAATTTCCTTGATAAACACAATTGATGTCCATACAACACCTTATTTCATTTTAGTGCCACTTATTTCGAGTGTAAACAAGCATTTAGTAGCGAGCATAGAAGAATAAGCAAATGATCTGAAACAAGCAAGCATTTCAGCTGTTTGAAAGCTGGCAGCAGCAGTGAAGTGGTCAAAGTATGATTGATTGAAGTGTCTATATTTGTACTTTTTTCCCATTTAGACCTGAGGTATCCCTCCGTTGCAGGGCTGAGCGTGTCTATGGATCTAAATGCGGCAGATCCCATGGGAGCCACAGCAGCCAAATGGAAGCTGTAGATCTCTCGCTTGCCTGGGGCCTGTCATGACTAATACATGAGTCAGGGGACACCTAATCCCCTCTGCCATGTTATATGCTGGCAAGATGGTGGAAGGCCTTTGGTGAAGCAGGAGTTATGACTAATTTTATTATCGAAGTTCTCATGATCAGAAAGCAGCTACTAGCCCTTATAAGGTTTTACAGTCTTCTAAAACCTCAGTTATAAAGTTGCTTTTAAAATCCACAGTGGTTTTGTTCAAAAAGACTTAAAAAGTCTGAGAGCGTTCTAGCATTGCAGCATTTATGGCACAGATCCAAGTGAGTGTCTTTTCCATTAATTTAATGTTCAACCTGCATTTCTAGAAACAAAGCTCAGTTCCCTTGTTTTGCAATAGTGTTTTACATTTCCTGTGCTTTTGTAATGACCTTGAGATGACATTGTTTTGCTTGCTACACCTTGTTTCTTCTGATGGTGTGGTTTATTTTGTGCAGACACTGGGCAGATGATTGTTGGAATAAGACATGAAGACTTCTACAAGTAATCTACTAGACAAACGAGAATATAGATAATTTGTCATTACGTGAAAATGTGTTATCGCTGGATCTTGAACTGTTCCTGAATTCAGTGTGTGAATTGCTTGAAACAAAGTGGGTTGCTTGGTGTGCTGACTTGTAGATGAGCTCTTCTTTTAAAAACAATTTTTCCCTCTTCTTTGTGACCACATGAATAGCTTGTATGGAGTTTCTTCAGTAAGGAGGTAAACTGTGGTAATACACTGGGATTGGGGTTATACAGAACGTTAACAACCTAAAGCTTCATATCCATTAAAAACAGCTCTCTGCACAATGGGATTATCTGGCTATGTGTATCTTGATCTGGATCAAGTGTAAACAGTCAATTTAATTTGTGATTAATGTACGTGATGCAGAGTGCTTTTTGTTGGCTATAGGAGGAACAAACGATATGCAGGATGTTACAAGATGTGTCAGGATGAAGTTACTACTACCAAATTTTGAACCTGAGTCATTAGAGTGGGTTTTGCTCTATGTTGTACTTTGCATCATGCAGGCATGGTGCTTCTGATCTAAGATCTCTAAAACCGTCATACTTTGAACCAGTGAAACATCAAGATGCTTGTGAGACTAGCAGGTATCGTGCTTTATTTTAATCTGTCATTTTGAAAGATCCCATTAAGGGGGTAGTTAGGAATATCTCAGGCAAAATATTTCAAAAGTGTACAGAGTGTTCCCCATATTATTCTGTCTTTTGACCCCTGTGCTTTTGCTTCCTACTGTATGCTACTGTGTATGCATTTCTGCTGAGTCACTGCATTTCAAAACTCTGAATGTATAGGTTACTTTGGAGTATAAGTGAAAATGCTGAGAAATCTCCCTTTTAATGAAATTAGTTTGAACTTTTCTTAACTCGAGATTTCAGACAATTTCGGTTTTCCTTGTAAAATGGCAATCAGTGTGAAGAAACAGTACTGCTGCCTGGAGCAGAGCGGTACATAGGAGCTGACCTCACAAAACCTATGGAGTATGACCATTTCGCAGGGGCTCAGCCTCAACCTTCTAGATTTTGAAGCTTCACTTAAGAAATCGAGAAGAGCAAATCTTCATATAACACGAGAGTTGACAACAGTTTGTGGTTGATCTGGCTTCCAACGGGTATAGACATGCACTCGGGGCTGTACAGTACTGTACTGCAGTAAAAAGAAATGTCAAAAACACAATGCATCCTGCTTACAAAGACCTCACCAAACCCTATGCATTATGATCACTGAACTATAATTCCAGCATCAGCCTCCATTCTATTTCTATAGCTTTTCAGCCCTAAACATGATCTGTTAGCATAGCTTGGTCAGCATATCACTTTCCAGGTCTCGCTATATGGAAGCCTCACAATTTTTCCTTTTCCTTTCTCCATTTCTGGGGTTCCACCTTCCAGCCTTGCCAAGAACAAGAATCTCAGTGGTGAGGACTCCAGGGCAGTGTTCTTGGCCAGACTCAACTCAGTTCTGACCAGCCCCGCTCAGCAATCACGGCTTGAGCGAAGTTTGTTCTTTCCTTGCTGCCTTTTGCCTGTATATGAGCATCTGCACCTGAAGTGCTCTACAGGAACATGTATTGCAGTGACTGTCAAGCAGTAAGGTGTGCCTGTGGCATTGACAAAGTTCCATTTTTATACCATTTTTACTGGCATTGTTTATACTCCAGTCTGAGTAAATCGGGCACAGTCAGTTGGGAGAAAAATGTTGCTGATCGGATCATGTCTATGCTAAGAAGCTGTGCCAGCACACGCATGCCAGGGAGGGTTCAGACCTTTGCACTCTCTTTCAGAGCTTCCTAGGCAGAAGCCTAAGGTTGTCTGTGTGCTTCATTGCTCTAAAAGCAGTACTTGCCATTCTGCACCTCAGTTGTTGCTTTACCTAGTTCTGTGTGAAACTCTGCTTGGGTGTCACATGGAGGTAGGTCTGGCAGTGACACGCATTCTCAGGTGGCTGCAGAGCGCAGCCGGGGGTTGAGCTGACCAGAAAGCACTGCACCTAAACTGCGTAAAGATTACTTTGCAGAAGTAGTTTTACAACCCTCACCAGCCTCTGGTTGCAGAGGTAATATTTTTTTCCTTGGTAAAGCCTGGCATATTTTCAAACCATGTATTCACTCAGCACACACTTCAATGTATTTTAACTGCAATAACGCATGCAGAGCACTTCAGGGAATAAGTATTTAGATGCCACTCGTTAAAGTCCATGATGTGGTTATCTGAATTTTTACTTCTTGGAATAAATGAACCCTGAGCAACAATAAATTTGCAAGTTTTTATTGTTTTCAAGGGTTGGGTTTTTTTTTTTTTTTGCAAAAATGCAATTTGTTGAGATGATAAAAAATTTACTGTTTTCTTTTCGTACTATATGCTGGGTCTTAGTTCATTGTAAAAGTGACTCTTGGTTTTACTCATTTGAACATTTCTTAAACGTTTTGTTTCATTGACTCTTCTGTAAATAATGGGAGGTTTTATTAGCAATATTTGTAACAATATTTGCAGGACTGCAGATATGCTTTTAAAATACATCTATATGTTAGTAAGTTAATTAGGAAGCTGTAGACAATGTTGCTCAAACAGCTTTTTGCATGTTTCTAACTCAGATTCTTATGGAGAAAAAAATACTTCTGATAGCTTTTGTGAGGAGAGAGGTAGTAGCCTTATTAGATCCTGAAAAATGATTCATCGTTTCTTTTTTTTGTCCAAGTCACTTTTTGCGCAGCAGTTGTGACTTAGAAAATAAGCTGGCTGCATTATGTTTCACTTAACTTTTGTCAGTTTAATGTGTATCTCTGCATAGGCTAGTTAGCATTTACAAACCCAGCATTCAAATTGAAATAGCAACTTGCTTGTCCGTAGTTGTAGTACATATGATTTTATGTGCAGTGGAAGCATGTATTTTAAATAACAGCTGTAGAGATGCATCTGAGCTGGCAAATTGTCTAGCCTTGTCACTCTGTACTGAATATTTCAGTTGTATTTTCAGTTAATTTTTTTTTTTATATACCTTTCAAAGCAACAACAATATGAACATGACATTGGTGAATGACTAGGAGGGTGCGAAATCTTGGTGGTGCTGCAGCACAAAAGAGTAAGTGAATTGATGAATGTGTGACAAAAGAAGGAAGTCTTTAGTACAGGCAGGAATTCAAATCTATGGGTCAGAACTCATGTTTCTGCAGAAATTATAGGACTAGAGCCATCTTAAAGGCCTTGTCATACCAAGACTTTCTTTAATTGTATAGGTCATGAAGGCTAAGTCAAGTTCCAAATGTATGTATGTGCCTGAAATGTAAAAAAAAAAAAAAAAAAAAAAAAACAAATATCACTTCTGAAGGGAATTGGAATTATGCTTTTAGCTACAGCGCAGTCTTTTATGGAATGGCAGTCATACGAGCTGTCCTCATTCTGAGACAGGTGTTGGTGAGGCTGCAGCTCTGCTTTTTCCTCCTTTGGAAGTGCAGGGTGCCATGCAAGGCAGTAAGTATTTTTCCAAGTCATAAAAGGGCTACAGGTTTTTCCTTGTTACTTAATTTTAAGGAATCAACTCCTGTCTTTATTATGCTTCAAGAAATTAAGTTATTGGAAATTAGCTGAAAAGAGCTGTGCTGAACACTGCCGCTTTCCTGTTTGGAAATTCTGCTAAGAGGTTTTATGAGCTTTAGGCACCAATCCTGCAGCAAAGAGGAAGTAGCAAATAATTATTTCCCATCTCAGTTCACCAATTTAAGCTCGAAAGAAAGGTTTGATGATTAAGCTTGAGATTTTTTTTCTCACAAGATTAATCCTTACTTTAGGGAGTAATTCCATTTACATCAGTAAGATTACTCGCGTGAGTAACCAGCTACAGGATTTGGCTGTAGTACTGTGATTGCCTAGGGGGAAGTACAAGCAACTCTGCAATTAAAATTACAGAAAGAAAAGGAGGTCTGACCTTTTCTTTCCTTCTTGGTTTTGTTTTTTTTTTTTTTTTAAAGTATATATACACCTACTGTTTCATTGACAAGTGACAATGGCTTTTGCATTCTAAGGTGTTACTAGCAGCAGCACAAAATGTCTTTTCTTTAAAAGGAAAAAAAAAAATACTAAATGCTAAAGCTTCCTTGTGAAAGGTAGAAAGAGGAGGATCTCCGATGAGGGGATTTAACTTCACGGCACCTTAGGCTTTCTTTATGTGCATCACATTAGTGGAAAATTCCTTCATTCATTTAAGAAGATAAACAGTTGTAACTTTCATGTTTGGTTGATGTGACATCAATGACTGGCTGGGGCTGCCAGCATTCCAAAAAGGATATCGTCCTCATCTGCAGCCACTCAGGACTGTGGGGTGGAGCCTGCAGCCCAAGCTGAAACGTTTACAGGTGCATAAGTAGGTAGGGAAGGGCACAGGTGATGCACCTGTCTCAGGAAGGGAGCACTAGCACAGGTGTGTCAAAGCTTATCAGCTGGCTGTGTTAGAGCATGAGCTCCTTTGATCCACAAACGCACTCTCCACCACGCTGCAGCCCACAATTTCCAAATATTGGTCAAGAACCTCCAGAGATGAGTATCTACTATGAGAACTTTTTCCATCCACAGAATATCCCTAGTCCACAGCGACCGAGCACCTTTGAGACAACGGATTACAATGCCACTCCCAATCCTTACCTCTGGCTAAATGGACCTTCCATTACCCCACCACCGTATCTCCCAGGATCCAATGCCAGTCCCTTCATTCCTCAGTCTTACGGGATGCAAAGGCAGCTTTTGCCTAACATGCACGGCTTGGGAGGAACTGACCTTGGCTGGCTTCCTCTCCCATCCCAAGAAGAGCTTATGAAGTTGGTTAGACCACCTTACTCCTACTCTGCACTTATTGCCATGGCTATCCATGGAGCACCCGAAAAGAGGCTGACGCTGAGTCAGATCTACCAGTACGTGGCCGACAACTTCCCGTTTTATAACAAAAGCAAAGCTGGCTGGCAGAACTCCATACGGCACAACTTGTCTCTCAACGACTGCTTCAAGAAGGTGCCCCGAGATGAAGATGATCCAGGTATAGCTCTCTCCCCCTCTTTTTCCTCCCCTCTAATTAACCTGATTAATTCTAAAATGCCTTGTAAAGAGACCTAATAGCCTAGATACAGGACACAGGCATAGTAGCTCCTCTGTTTTCATAGGTCTGCCCTAGAAGGCAAGTATGCATAGCTGAGGTCTGAATCAGAGCTGCTATTAAATCCCTGCAGGGAAGGGATTCTCTAGGTTTTCCTGAGAAATGATCGATGTGCTGAGCGTGAGGTTCAGCAAGCACAGCGCAGCCTAACTGAGCAAGTCACATTCAAAACCCATTTGGTGTAATGCATGTGACTTATGTCAAACTTGATTGGGAATTAATGGAAAGGGGATAAGGCAAACTCAGATTTTTCAAGGAAATCCAGTAGCTTTAGGGAGTAAACAATAATTCTCAAGAGGAGAGCAGGCTGCTTTTATTTTGTTTGTCTCAAATAGCGCTTTTCTTGGAATCACACCTCTGCTGTTTCCAACCTCCTGGCTGATACGCTGTCAGATTGCGCCTTAATTTATTGTTTTCTATCAATAGCTGGTTAGAACTATTTGAAACATTTAAAAGCCATTCAATTATGCTGCCACAAAGGGCCCAAAATCTGGTTCTATCCTGTTAGAAACCTATCCTTCCCTACTGAATCTAGAGGACCAGCTGAGTATGGCAGGTGATTACTCTCTGCTGTAAATTCAGAGGACCAGCTATATAGTGAAAAGCTCCTTCCCTCCCCAAGAAAACAGAACAAACCAAAAAGCCCCCCCAGTGCCTCTGCTTGTAGTTTTACCTGTGTAAAGAGTCAGGGCTAAAGGATGCAGCCCAAAACTTTACACTTTTTTTTTTTTTTTCTGAATTCAACATACTTCCACTTTTATGTGATTAAAAATACTTTTTTTTCTCATGCAATTGTTTTGTTTCTGTGAAATGAGAGAAACTTCGTAAAGCCCTAGATGACTGCTATTTGCTATCTGTGTGCATATTTTTAACCTAAAATGGTGCTTTTGTCCCCTTTGACAGGAAAAGGGAATTACTGGACTCTGGACCCAAACTGTGAAAAGATGTTTGACAATGGAAACTTTCGCAGGAAGAGGAAAAGGAAGTCTGACATCGGGGCTAGTGCTGCCACGCTTGCATCTGAGAAATCAGAGGATAGTGCCTTGACTGGCAGCCCAAAAGCTGTAGAGCATCAGGACATCTTGGAAAACTCATCACCTGGGACTGACAATTCACCTGAGAAAGGATCTCCACCTCCATCTTCCAGTAGCCCGTGCCTCAGTAACTTCCTCTCCAGTATGACTGCGTATGTTAACGGCTCTAACTCAGTGAGCCGCTCAGGGCCTTTGGGACTCAACGCTGAACCCATTGACAAAATGGGACAGAATGTGGTAGGCTTTAATTCCTACTCTCCACTCTCTAATATCCCCAGTCATGGTGTGGGAGACTGGTCCAATTCTATGCCTTCTAGCCACCTTGGCTACAGCAACTCTGTGCTCAACCAGTTTAACACCCATTTTTACAGCAGTATCAGCACAAATAACACGCTGTACTCCAGGGAGGGAACAGAGGTTTAAATGAAGGATTCTAAGACACCAAAGTATAACTTTTTATGAGATGAAATGATCTGTGGGCAGATGATTTATGTTAGCCTGTTGTCTCTGGGACCCACACTGCATCCTACCTTCTGACCACCCCAAACTTCTTACCCATTATACTTATTCAAATCACAAACACTCCATATTTGGCAGCTCCACATAAAAAATCAGGGTTCGTAACATCAAGCCTAGTGAAGAGCTCTCCTGAGCAACACTACACTTCTGCTGCCAACCACGGTCCTCCACAGACATCCTTGAGTAGTTACTTTTTTCCCTTAGGCTTGAAGCTTTTTCTAGCATGGTACTAGTATTGCTATGCTTTTAAAGTGCTAATAGAAATGTGGTTATAACTCTAAATATTCTCTGTGGTGATATGGGCTGCCTGTTCTAATGCTTATTAAGTTCTTATTTGGCCAAAGCTGTTCTGAGGCACCTATAATAAAATACCGTATAGTGAGTAACAAACAAGACTTGAATAGTGAGTACTGTCTGTGGTTTTCTCTAATACCAGTGCGTACATTGACTAAATTTTTATCCCCTTGCAACTCCAAGAGGAATATGGCTGTGGAGCAAACTAGCATCATCATGGACATGATAGTCATTTTGAAACTGAAGGGAAGCATAACAAAATATAATGGAATCGTCTTCAGTTGGTGCACTTGGATCTTAATGTTTTCAATTCTAATTACAGGGTCAATTTTTTTTTTTTGTCTTACACATATCTATTCACATAAGGAAAACAAAATTTGTCCTGAAAATATATATATATTTAATAAGTATGTTTTCTAGGAAGAAAACACATCTGTTCTATCTTAATGTTCTACATTAATAATTTCTACTGAGTAAAGAATTTGAGTATGGGGGAGTGGGGAGGGAAGAAGAAAGAGGAGATAGAAAGTTTAACTGTCTCTGAGTTTCAGTTCCAAAGGTTGGATCTTTCAAAGTACCAATTGCAGATACTGTTAAAAGTCCCTGTACTGTTTGGTTTTGTTTTTTTTTTTTTCATTTTGTAAAAGACCATGCTGTTTGTCCTTGTGTAAATATTAGAAATAATACTTATTTTTCCTACACTCTACTGTAGCTACAAACAAAATTGCAAAATGTATATGAAGTTTTTTCAAGCCAAGACTTGAATTAAGTTCCATATTTATGTGGAGGAGTAACTCAAACTGGATAGCCTGCAGCATACATAGACAGCATGGTTAACTGTTCCCATCTGGACACTGACTAGACTTTTGGAATGACAGAGAATATATTAATGCATTGTAATAGATAGCATTTTGTCTTGAATTTTTTTGGTTTTTAACTCTGCGTGGGTATAGTTTTGTTACAGGCCGCACCAGAAGCATTTTTAATAAAGTATTTGTATAGAAGTGTGTGTACCTCTGTGTGTGTGTATTGTACTACTTCTGTCTTTAAAAGTCTCCTTAACAGTTTGACTTGAGCAATTTGCCTGAGGAAAAAGCAGTATAATAGTCACAGAAGGTCATAGTGTATGTCTAGGCAACCAAAATTTGCATGCCTGAGGAATATAACTGGCTGCTATTATGCAAAATACTATCACTAAATACAAATCATCCTCAGCATTTCCCTGCTGGAGCTAAGTGGTGCCGATCACTTAAAATTTCAGACACCAGACTATATTTTCACATGCTAACTGGCCAATATGACTGCAGTCTTTTCTGCATTCTTGCTTATTATTTTATTTTTTTTTTACATTTAAATTTTTCCACTATCAAGGCTGGCCTTACTATTCATAGTTTTGTACCCATCATGAGATCTTCTCACTTGGAAGCTGAAACATACCTACATTGCTAATGTTGTTGCTGAAGAAAAAAAAAATTAAAATAACCTTCTGGTGGTGTCCTTCTGCCATGACTGTAAGTTTCTATGAAGTCAGGCACATGTTAAGGCCTGAGCTTCTGCCCTCAGAACTTTACAGCCCTTCCAAGAATCTCAGCCCAGTAGGTGGGCCTTGATACGCCCTGCAACTCAGCAGCCGGCAGTGTTTGTTACAGAGAGACTTGCTCATCTACTCTGCTCTCTACTGCTGAAGTGGAAAATGTTCCACCGTGGACTTACAGCGCAAAAGTGTGGGGAAAAATAGATGCAAATTATGCGGAGAATGATGTTGCTAAACAACAGCAGACAGTAAAAAGCAACTTCTTCGTTACTCTGTTTTGTTTGACTCTCCTGGTTCCCACTCCCATCCCTGTAGGTATGGAAAAGGACAAGAGTTTGTGCCTCATTGCTTCCCAGGTGAGTCAACCAAACACCACTTTTGGCTTATGCGCAATGAGGAAGTGCTGCCAACACGCCAAAGGTATATTTTCCAGTAGATTCCCTGATCACAGGGATTTGAGTTCCGCTGCGACCATTCAGCTGGCTTGAGAAATCAGCTCAGTTGATGAAGCTGCTGTTCAAGGAGTGGAAAGATGATTGCATGGAATGTCATCCTATTTCTCCTCACAACATAACTACTGTGTTACAAAACAAATTAGGAGCACTCTTCTTCATCTGTATTTTGGTGTTTTTCAGAGAGAATTTGCTTTAATAACCAGCCATATTGATACATTCCTGGAGCTACTGCACGTCAGTCTAGCACCTGAAGGGAAACGTTAACTGCTGTTCCTATACGGGCAGCAGCACTGCTCTTTTGAAGGTAACACTCCTATTCATTTATTTTACCAATATCGTAAATGTAAGGCTTTTGGAGGGAAAAGCATCTGATTTATAGGAGTGGTTTTGTTTTTTTTGTTGTTGTTGTAGTTGTTCTAAAGTATGCTATTTAAGAAGCTGTTAAACTAGGACTTGTCACTAAAATATACTTAATACACTGCTGAATTTTACAGACCTATAGTCTGATTTACAAACATATTTATTGACTAATGCTGCTTGAAAGATAATTGGGGCTACAAGAACTCTGAGTAGTTTTGCCTGTAAAGATTATTGATTGATTTTTTTTTTTCTTTCTTATTGTGTTTTGTGTTGAGATGCAGTTGTCTTCACATACCACTGTGCACACTGTGTTCCATGATTCTGCAATTATTTGTTCATGATTTAAATGTTGAGTTAACTCTTAAAGGCTGTTCCTATCTTACCACAAACATATCCAGCTCTGAAGTGGTCAGAATAGGTTACTACTTGCTTTCCTTCTGCCACAGTAAAACTGCAAATATGGGAAGCCTTCACTGGCAGGCAGTATTTCCTGACTAATAATAACTGAGTAATGAGTTTCTACGTGTGTCTGAGGTATACTGCTGCTGAATCCCTGGGGCAGCTTCTCTGTCACTGACCTCATTAGAAACCTCTTCCTTGGATTCTTGTTCCATAGTTTCCCAGTTCCGTGCCCTGGGTCTGCAGCAGTGGAGTCTGTGATTCTTCAGCCCTGGCTCTAGTACCAGGGAGGGTGCTGAAACTCAAACTGTGTTAGCGATTTGAGGTTTCACAGCAGAGATGTGGGCAGCCAGGGATCCCTTGTACCACAGCCTTAGGGTTGTTCCATCTACTCATGGGATCTGTTGCAAATCCTGGAGTCCTGCAATACGAGGTGCTGCTGCTTTAGCTGTAAACATGGAGCTTTCAGGGTCCTTTTGCCCCAGCAGTCCAGGTACAGCAACTCAAAAAACTTTGCTAAATCTGTTACACTGTGAGTAAAATGTTTTGTAATCAACAATATTTATATATATATTAAAAAAACAAACAAAAACCTCCACTAGATTTAAGCAAAATGAAGCCACAAAAAGTTAACATAAGTGTGAAACTCACTCATTTGACTAATAAAACCAGTTTGTTGATCAGATAATTGTAGGCAGCTTAGGAGAAGAGTACAGAGGAGCAACATTAGATGCAAAGTTTGCGCTAATGATAGGGACACAATGGAGAGCTGTTAGCACTAATATCGGCTAAATCCCTTGTTAATCAATATGCAGGAAATGTAATTAATCTGCATGGCAATTTACTTGGTGCTTCGTATTTATTTTAAGGGCCAATCTTGTTGTAGAGCTTTTTACTGGATTAGGCAAAGTAGCCAAAGATCATTCTATGCTGGTATTTACTTTATGAATGGTAATGGTTTGCATAGATTATGAATGTAGGGTTTAATGTTCCCTTTGAAGCTGGTGCTTCACTGTTCTTGGATGCATGTGAACCTTCTGCCACTCATCGCCCCCTCTTGCAGGTGGTTAGTGCCTTTCGCATCCTGAGAAAACTCTACTTTCACAAATGCCTAAGTAAGCTTTTCTTACTTTGATTCAGTCAGGCTCAAGAAAAATGCTACTAAGACTTGCTAATATTAACCTAAATAGTTTGTGCTGAATCAGTGTTGGGATGATTATGATGAGAGACTTCAGTGTGCAGATGTATCATACTTTGTGACAGACTGCAGGGTTAGGGGGCAGAACCTTCCCCATTTCATCAGTGGCAAGTAACTGCACACAGCCAGCACACACTGCCCTGTGAAACCAGTTTGCAAGAAAGAGGAAAAAATCTGGTGTGGCTATTGCAAACCATGATTGCTTTCTGTAAACAATGGGAGACTTCTAAATCACACACCAAAAAAATCTAAAATACTGCAGCCTCTTGATGCAGCGAAGAACACACTTTCAATGCTCAGTAAATAACTCGCAATATAAATGTCTGGCTATTGTTTACCTAGGTTTCCAAACGCAGTATGACCTTCTTAGTTCTTTGATCATGTTTGAAAAAAAATATTAGAAAAAGCAAGCGCAGGACAGTGTGCAAAATAACCATTAAAAGAGTTTCATTCGTATTGGTCTTAGAAAGCAAACATCAAAGACTCTAATGTTCTTACAAAGTGGAAGAAGAGTAAAATTAGACCACAAAGCTTATAGACTTGTGTTTAACTGTAGGATTCTGGGATGGCTGACCTTCCAGATTATGAAAATGTTACTCCCTGTTCGAAGATGACACCAAGAGGTGTGATGCAGATAGCTATAAAGGAAAATCACATTCTAGTCCTGCCAATATTTCCTTCCCCAGTAAATAGCAATGGGGACTTTGCCAGATACATTCTGAATTACACTGCACTAAACTTGCTCTCACGATGGGATACATTATGAAATTCTTCACTGTTTAGTAATGTCAATAGTTTCTTTGTTACTTCATGTGAAAACATTCCTAGGTGAGGAAAATAATGAACTTCTTCCCAGTAGGTTTGCCAATTCATAACACTGCCAGTTTGTGGCACTTTACAGCAATCCTTACCAGTGTTTCCAGTGGATCTTGGAAACAGCTGACCCAGACCTATGTGATTTTTTTGCCTAGGTACCCACGCCTCAAGATCTGTAAAGTATGAATTAAGAGCCTGCTGTATGCCTCTCATAACCTCTAGCTTTCCCCGCTTTAAATGCTGACAACTGCAAGACTGTATTGCTGTAGTCCTGGCAGTACTGCTGTTAGGTACACCTCAGTTGGTACTTGTTGTGTGATAGAAACCTGAAGGGCTGTCAGTACCTGGACAGAAAGACACTTAAGTTTTTCTTATTTCCATTGTGGATCTATTTGTAAATTGGTAAGGACTTTCATCTACCCAAACAACCCTTCCTGAGTGGACTTGCACAATATACTGCCTGCTGATATCCTGTGCAAATTAATTTCCAGAATCCCTCTCTAAAACAAATTTTTGTGTGTCTTGTGTTGGCTAAATTTCAATACAAATTGTGTTTTATCTCAGCTCGGTTTTGGTTCTTTTTAAATCCTGAAGGCATCCCTCTCCAAATCTCTTTGCAGCACACTATGGATTTCGCCTCATGCAGCATATGAAATCCTTTGCTCTTTAAGAAGCAAGGGGGCAAGTCAAGCCAACTCTAGAAGTAGCTAATCCTAATTTCTAAACTGCATGCCACTTATTTCCTATTTAATAGGTAAAAAAATATTAATTGTTGCTTTGACAAAGATTCCTGATAGAATCTTCTTTCACAGAGTAGTCCTGCAAAGTGCTAAGAACCCCAGCTCTCCTCTATTGAAACTGAAGCTGGAGAGCTCAGCGCCTTGCCTGTTTAAGCCAACAGCACCAACATGTGGGCATCAGAACCCCTCCTGATGCTCTTGGACTTCAGAAGGCCTCTGCAAGGACACAGTAGTTTCCTGGACTGGGGCCTAAGGCTGTGACTACCTGATGGATTGTTTTTCAGGATTTTTCTGTTACAATTTGTATATACCACTCTAAAATACTTTCCCACTCACTGAAACTTTTCTCTGCTCAGAGAGATAAACACTGTCTTTTGTCAGAAATGACCATCAGATGAGCAAAAATTGAACCTGTTGCCTGCTAAGTCCTTACCAAAACCTAGTGTTGGAAATGGTACACAGAAATCAGATACTTAATTTTCTATTTGTAGTAGCAGAAACTAAATAATTGGAAAGCTGAAGAATCTTTACAGGTCTCTAAAGCACTTGTAGTATGTCGGTGCATGTAGCAGAGCATATTCATAATCTTATTTTACATTAATAAGATCTTATTTTCAACTTCTTTTGCTCTTCCTTTTTCTATTCTTGCTCCAGCAATTTTACAGCCACCATCTTTTTAGTTTACAATTTTATGTCTCCAGTTGATATTAGCCATCTGATATTCTCAGTATGCCCATGAATCAAGCAGGCTTTCTAACTGCTTTGAATTAAATTAGTAGCACAAAAATTAAGACGGAGCTGATCTGATTTTTTATCCTCTTTTTAACTTAATAAACCCTGAGGTTTTTTAACCTGTTATCATCACTGGAATAATCAACAGCTGAATAGCATAAGCCTGAGTCAGTTTTTAAGGTTAGCATATCAGTAAACATAAATATGCCAAGGGAAAAAAAAAATGTTGAGGACATGCTAAATTACACCAGAATCTTTTTGGTTCATACCACAATGCTTACATTTTTTTTCTGAAACTACTTGTATCCATCACTCATCTGTCCCTCTAATTGTTTTCATTCTCTTGCTGTTGACTGTTAGTCTCAGGTTTAGCACAGGATAGAGGACAGTTGTTAACCTGCTCCATTTAATTAAAAGCAGCCAAGCCGTTGCTAGTACATAGGCTCTTAGGTGGTGCTTAGGAAATGAGTGCTTTCTGTGGCACACCACCTTTCTGCTAGAACAGATGTACCCATGTTAACTTGTAAGCCCATGGAATCACAACTCTGACAACCATGGAAAAGAAGGCATTATATATTCTTCTCTGAGGCAAAAAGATCAGCATGAGCAGGTAGTGATGCAATCCTACGCTACTAGAACACCATATAACTGAGCTCCTAATCATTTCAGTCCCTGTTTGTGATCTGTATAATCAAATTGTCTGCACTGTCCTTGCCATATCTTAACTTACCTAACAGTCTTCTAGCTCCCTGGACGAGTTTCCAAATTGAAGTTTAGGAGCTATGCTTATTAACATCATGTGCCTAAAACATAACACGGCATTGCTTTCACTTGTTAAACGTCCATTTCATACCAGGTGCAACTGTAGTTCAGTGGCAGATGAAGTGGTGAATGTGAATGATTTAAATATTATTGTGGTCCTTCATTTCTGCTAAATGTTTCAGAGGCAATCTGAAGGGAGTACCCTAACCCTAGGATGATAGAAGCTTTCTGCACTTAATGTCTTTTAATTTTTTTTTAAATGTGCCTTCACTGTGTAACAAAGACTGCCAGCAATGTTCTTCAAATGTTAGGCATGCTTTGGTTAGGTAACTGCCCTGAACTGTTACTACTGCTCTTGTTCAATCCTTTCCAGACAAAAATCTCTCTTGCTGCTTCCTAGGTGCTAGTGATGAGTTACAGTAATTAGTTCCTCTTGCTTCTGTTCTCCGACAGATTCCAGAAGATAAGTAACATAAACAGGCACTAAGCAGGTGTTATCATTAAACTGCGTAGTTCCAAGAGGTAAACCGAGCTAAACCTTGGCATGCTGGTACTTTCCATGAAGAGCTGTTGGAAGCTCTGATGTAACTACACGCCACGTCAGGTGAGTTTTTCCCCATGTATGAAATTGTGTAGGTGACCTATGATATCAGCATGTCCAGCTGAACTAGTAACATGCTTTTACTCCTGCAACGCCACCGGTTGCAGAACCAATCTGCTCAAACATTGTAATGCCAGTAGTTTCATGGCAACATTACACAGATAGTAGCTAATTATACATTGCCCAATAAATGAACTGATGTATTCTTCCAGGCAGCACATCGAAAGAGGGGGATAACATATGTGTCATCAGGGAAAGCTTTTTACACATTCTGTGTACAGGTTCAGCTCAGACTCAAAATTTCACTCTTGTCAGGATGTCCCCACAAAGCAATGGAGGTTATTTGGGCTGCAGCACAATGAGAGATGCAAAGCTGCTGAATTTCTTTTTGTTGCCTTTGCAGAGGTGTCGATTTGTTGTGGCAAAGTACCAGTAGCACAGAGCAGTGGGGTAATACTGATGTACCTTACAGCCCAGTAGCTATTTTTTATGCTGCTCTTTGAACAATGTGTTCTGACATGAGCAGCCTACTGTTTGCTAGTTCACAACAAGAGCTTTGTGTATGCAAACTTGCATGCAAATCAGGCTTAATTTATTATGCTTTCCTCCAATGAGAGTGGAGGGGAAAAAAACCACCACCTTTTAGCTTCAGCAATACATTTTCCTATGAATAGAGCAGCTATTAAATGATCTATGGAAAGAATGCTAAGAATGCAAGAAGTTCAAAGAAGGTGGAGGGATATCTTTTTTTCCTTGTCAGCCAGGAACATGGTTATTTAATGGCTGACAATGTCATCATCTAGCTCAAGTTAAACTATCGTGCGCATAAGACACACCTGTGTTTCACTGTATCACAAGTGGGCAGATCTCTAATTACAGATCTTAGTTTTCTTAAAAAAAAAAAAAAAAAGTTGAGCACAATTCTTGCATGGAAGAAAAAAGGCTGAAAGGTTTGCTATTTACTTGGTGTCTCTTTTTGTTGCTGCGTAGGCTTCTGTAGGGGCCATTGTGGCTTCAGCTGCAAATAAGGGTATTCTGAGATCCCTCTCTATGCTAGGCCTGCTACAACTGTCAATAGCCCTCTTTAGCTCAGGTGTGAGGAATTCTCCTGGACCACTGGAAACAAGTGTTCCTTGGACAAATTGGGGATGTCTTGGGATGCTCAGCTTCTTTGACTCCTGAACTTGGATGATAATTTCTCTTCTGCAGTGAAATAGGTAACATTTCCACAAAGATGAGAGTTTCGGGTCTTTTTTTTTTTTTGTTCAGATTATATTATATAATTTAATAGAAAATCATATAACTACAAAATTCTACAGGATGAGTTAATATTAATATTAATAAGCTGGCCTTATCACAGAACTTACTTTGATTTGATTTGCACAGACCTATTTTAATAAGCAATAAAGTGAGCATTATCTTTCATTTAACTTTATTGGGTTAATTCCTGCGCAGTTCTATCAGGCTGATAATACAAACATGCATGCTAAAGGAGACATATGTCTCTGTGTGTGGACTGAATCACTCCTGTAAAAGACGGTGAACAAACACGCATCCTACATGTAAATAAAAATATTGAAAACTACAAATTCCTGGGATGCCATGTGGTCTTTACTATTTTTCATTAAATATTTAATCTGTCTCCCTTTCTATAACAGGAAAACTTCAGAGCAAATTTATCTCATACTTTTCTTTTCACCTATAGAAAACTTATGAAGTTGCTACAGGGTTAGTCTTGGGTGTTCTAAAATCCCAGGTTCTTTGCTCGGACTAGCATGCCTATTTAATTGCATCTCTGAAAAAGTGTCTCACTGCACTGAAAGCCATCTCCATTCCCCCATCTACCCTGGTAGACAGCATGCAGAGTTACAGCTCTAAAAGATGGTATGTTCTGAGGCTATTTTAACGTATATATCATCTCACATATGACCTCATCAGTAAACAGGTGATGTTCATTTGGTTTAAGTATAAGTTTATTGATGCCAGATTTTACTCATGCCAGATTTGTTCTAAGGGAAAATGCAAAGCTTACAAAAGCTGAACATATTTCCAGGACCACAAAATCATCTCCTATTCTGCTTGGAAGTGGCATATATGAGCTAACTCTGTGGCTGGTTATGGAGCAAGATGCTCTTCAAATCTGGATTTATCTAATCCTGTCTCCAAGCACCTGAAGTAGGTATGTGATAAGCAAGCGTGCAGAGCAGTCATTGTTTTCCTGGTATACAGTGTGTATCCTTCAGTATTTTTAAACCACTTTGGTATAAAATAGATGGATCCAAAGAGCAAGACAACCTGTAATCTTCTCTCCATAAGCAATGATAGCACAATGCAAGTAATTTGCAGGTTTGCTTGCAATATGTTATTTCTGGTTTTCCTGTAGAATGTTATTTAAAGCAAAGATTGTAAATTTACGCAATTCTGGATGTTAGTGTTTATGCAAATAAATATGCAAAGAGGCATGGCCTGTTATCCCCTGGTAAGTTAGTAAGGTAGCCCTTAAAGATTAAAAGCCCTCAGATTACTGTCAATCAGGACTTTTTTTTTTTTTCCTCCATCAAAGTGTATTTAACATTCCTAACCCTGCACAAAAGGGAAAAAATAAGTTCATAGCTGTGGAAAAACCTGTTGATGATAGCTGATAATATGAAAATGAAGCTGTCAAGCAGGCTGTGGATAGCATAGGCCACGTGTACTTAAACAAAAGGAAAGTTAGAAATGCAGTGATGGTAACATGAAAATTCTGGAACATAAGTGAAACAGAAGCCATCAGCTGTGATCAGATTAATCCTTCAATACTGCTGTTATTTCCTTGTTGCCATGTGGGACAGGTGATGGAATGGTCTATTATCTCAAATAACTTAGAGGGGGAGTAACACCAACAAACATGACAGAGAAAGGGCTGACCTAAACCCTGGAGTGTGACTTCAGAGCAACAATGAGCAAAAAAGAAGTCTGCAACTCGGGAGTTTTCCAAGTTTTTGTTTTAGAAACATGAGTGGCAGCAGAAGTATATAACTACCCCCTGTAATTTGTGGACTTTAATGTTACAGTGGTTTCTGCATGACTTTTAGAGTTCCTTGGGTGGTTAGGGTGTCAGTATTCTTATCTATGTGATCCAACAAAAAAGTTATCTACTGTATTACTACATTTTTACAGTATATTTATTGAGATTATTCATCTGCTAACTAGTTTAGATTTGCAGATTATACTTGGAAAGGACATTTTCCTCTCTAAAATTTCTAAAAAGGCTTGATATTAGATTTCCGTGGGCAGCTGTATGTACAAAACACACAGGTCTGTCTACTATGTGAAAAGAATTCTGCAAATGTGTACAGGCTGGATTTGAATCATATCAGGTAAAGCAGTTAAACAAGTGCTAACTTTTAAGTACTCCTGAAGTTCTATGAAAATTAAGTTTAAGCCCCAGTATACTGTCTCCAAGGTGTGCTTGTGGAACTCTCTGTTCTCCTGGTAAGGAAAAACAAAACAAAACAAAAAAAACAGGAGTGGTATTTATTTTACCCTATGTCCATTCACTGCTTTGCACATTCCTATAATAAGCTGGAGGATTAATGGTAGGAGCAGTACTTTGGGGAGCAAGGGTGAGACTGAATAAGCAGGGGCTGGGAAATAATTCAGGAACTCCTTAAACTAACATTGTCGCTAAGGCTTCTGTCAGAAAGTTTCATCCATGCTCTCACGTAATCCCACTAAATTCTGTATTTAGCTGAACTGCTCTATGGTAAAGTTTCATCATATTTTCCAAGAAAGAATATATGAAAAATTTAAGCTGTTTCAAATTCTCAAACTTTTAAAAATAAGTGTGTGTGTGTGTTAGGGGAAGGGAGACAGGCTGCATTATATACCTTTCAACATGGTCTACCTTGCTCACTACATTTTCCCAAAGCTGATGAACAAAGGAGTACGAATTACCTCGGATCAGGGTTTATACTTGATATCACAACAGCTTATACTCTACATTCACTCTGTCCTCTGGGTCTTCTGCAAGTTTTAACCATGTACTGTAGATGCACACTTGGATTGAAAAGGAGTCACTGGCGCTTTGGACTTGGCAATTACTTTTAAGAGAATGGGACAATTACATTGATAGAACAGAGAAAATGTCCCATGCACAAATTAAAATTAAAAACTTGTAATTAAATTCAAATAATGGAACTGATCAGTTTTCAAGGTTGCTTATAAAATTGCATAAGAGTTGGTGAAAAGGGACAGAAGTTACTCCTGGAAGCAGGCTTTTGCCAATTGCTGGTTATTATCTCCCAAAGTAGCTGAAGCTGCATTACAAATTTAAGGTAGGCTTGTAAACTAAAGCGAATGTATCTGCTTGTACTCCACACAGGGAAATACACTGACATCTGCTTCTGTTGCCTAGAGTTTCTGTAGAATTCTAGAGCCTGGGAACATATTAATAAATCAAAATTGGTTGTAGAATAAATCTAGATGGAGCCTGTCTGCTCCTGCAGCAATAATTCTATGGATCTCAGTTCAAACGGCACCCAGATTTGTCTCCAGGTAGAGATTCATTGTAGTAACTACCGTGCCTAATTGAAGTCACCCTCTTCAGTCAGTAACATGGTTCATTTACTTCCACAGTTGAGAAAAAATAAGAAATCTTCCTTCTTTAAATTAGTCCCTAAAAAGAAGATGCACCTGATAACCAATAAGTTTTTGCCCACAGAATTTTTGGACTACTTTTACCAAATCCAAGTGCACACTTAAGGCATAGGAGTAATTTGTTTGATATTGTAGAGAATGACCTACTGAAAAATCTGCCAGAAGTTACAGTTTTTCAAGTCTATTTCATTTTGAAACGCTAGAAAGCCACTACTCACTTTTGAAATCTGTTGTCAGTGTGTAGTTTCTTGCTAGGAGAGAGTAGGCAGGGGAGGTGTTATGAAAACATTACAGCCATTCACCGTGCTCACACAATGCCCAAAGAGAAGTCTATGGTGGTAGTTCAGTGATCTTCCCTGCTTCATGCAGGTAGCTAGTTGCTAGGCAGAACAACTATTCCTATGAAATCTTTAATGGAAATTGAAAACACCAAGTTGCTCCTCCTGACCACAACAGACAAAAGAGATGGTTTATGCCTCCTACCTGTCTTGCCTAAGTTTTAAAGCTTATGGAATCCATTTGAATCAATAAGTGAACAAATGCCAGTAACTGAAGGGAAAGCTGATTCAGTTTTCCTCATAATGTGAAAAAACAAAGTCTATTTAATAAAGCTTGACAGTCTGATCTTTTGCTAAGATACACAAGCTTTGCATTAAGACCGTATAAAATTATTTGTATTTCTCTAGAGGAACCTGCCTAGCTTGTATTGAAGAGGACTGAACCGAGAGATGGTCTGAACTTGGCAGCAGAGCTCCATTAAGGTAAAGGAATCCACAAAACTCCATTTGCCTGGTAAAACTGCAGTGAGAACAATTAATCTTTCACAGCAGTTACATAATTACTTGGATTGGTTTTACCAACTTGATGCTTTGTCTGCTTTGTACTTTCGAACATTGCTAATATGTGACAGAATAATTTTGTACTAAATGCAGTCTGGTATTTTCCTTTGTGTGTCCAGTGTTTTACTTCCAAAGGAAGGAAAATGCTTTATAAAATGGTCTTCATTAGGCTTCCCTGTAAAGTATCCATTTCCTGCCAATTATGCATTTATTTGTATTTTGTTGATTTGAAAACTGAGGTTTGGAATGAATGGACATATCTGAGGTGAGGCACTAAGTTGCCACAGCCTGCACAAATTAACTTTGAAATTTAATGAGAATTAGCAGAGTTTTTTCTTATGCTATGGGTGTCTTTTTAAATGCCCAGATTGGGCTTGTCTTGTCTATTTGATAGAGCATCTTGGGAAAGTACAGGAGAATCCCTCATTCTTCTGCTGCTAGTCTAAAAAGATTCAAGGTCATCAACATCAGAAGTCTAACAGTCATCAGCCTCCGTTGTAGGAACCATTGTATTTCATAGTAGTGTTCAACTAGATATAATAAAGAACTTAGAGGGGTGAGATTTAGTTCTGAATTTCTCAGAATTAGAAATAGAATAGTTCTGGGTCAGATTAACTTTCTATTAGCAGTACATAATAGTATGGTCTATAGGGGTGGTACATTAGGGTTATATGGCATCGCTAGGAGTAGCAGGATCGCAAGAGAATGATCTGCTAATATTGAAGTACTGTTTCTGCTTCACTCATTATTTGACTCAACATGCATGTTGAACAGAAATGAGAGTGAAATACATTTACAACCGAGATGTCTACATTTGACACGTAACGCTAGCAGTCAGCAGCTAGAATTCTTCTGAACAGTGAGCTTTCCTTCTGGGAAAGGCAAAGATATGCTGTGATTTGACTGACACTCCTGTGAAGGATTATCTCAGTTTCAAAAGATATCACAAAAACAATTCACTCATGCTATGGATTTTGCTTCATAGTGGGTATATATTCACTTATACTATTCTGAAAAATTAAAAAATTCATTTAAGCCTTTTAACTTTATTATGAACCCAGTATCTAAATGCTTTGCAGACTGACAATCTAAAAGTAAGAACAATTCTCAATGATTTTTCTAATTATCAAGGCTGTGTTAGAAATCTTGAAGAGATTTCAAAATTCCCATGCTCACTTCCAATTGCAGGGCTCCATTATCCCAAAACATATCCCCCAAGGCCTGCCTGTTTATTTCTCCCATTTAAGTGTCTTTAAAATCCCTGCCACTTTACTCTGTACAGCAATGTTGTTACCATGACAGCTGACAGTCACAGAGAGGACAAGAAGGACGTAGCATACCTGGGTTATTATGTGCTTGCTTAAAAATTGTAAATACAATGCAGTTCCCTATATACTGCAATCAAAAGTACTAGGAGAAACATCATCATCCCGCTTTGTCCTGGACTCCTTAGTCTATCCATGTGGTTATATCTTAGAGCAGGTAATTATCTCCTTGGTGCAGCCCCCTAAAGAAACAATAATTCCTCCTTACCTTTTCTGCAGAAAGGAGTGAATATGCATTTCCAGTGAACAGACCTACTTAAACTGAATTGTAATGGCTCTTTAAAGAATTACACCAGATGTTTAATTACAAAATATGTATATATATTTTAACCTCATTATACAGAGTTTTAGACTCAGCAGGCACTATCTTCTCTTTAACCTTCTGCATCTGTTACGAGCTAGTTAGAAAGCACTCTGATAACGGACCAGAATTTAAACAGCACTGATCATTCCACAGTTACTTAGAGCGGGTAAACAGGTGTGCCCTACACCTGCCTTGGCATAATAGGCGCACTTTGCAAGAAATACAGTCCTTGGTTCAACGTGTTTCAGATAATAGTTGTAAGATAAAGGCAGAAGGGCTATGGAATAGCTGAACCCTGTTAGGACATTCCTCACGTGTTGATGATGCACGTTTATAAAGAGGCTTTCCACTGGCTGAGTCGGTGATACAAAAGTAACGGTATTTGCAATTTCCTAGTGTCTGTGGCATATAGCTCATGTCTGCATTAATTTTGTTACCATGCAATTTGTAATGCTTCTTTGACAGAGATCACCTAAGTAATAACAAATGAAGATACTGTACATTCAAATAAAATAACATTTTATACAACTACAAACATAAATAGCACATGAAACCTAAGAATCCAAGCACAAAAAAAAATGATCATGCATATTAATTATCTTAAAATGTAGAAAATTAGAGAAGCATGCAAAAATAAATACTCTTTTAGTTATGCATTATTTTCATATCTCTAAATCTGTTGTGTTCTGAAATAATTTACTTCTGTTTAGATATTTTTATCAGTCTAATATTGACTGAAAAACCTAAAACCATTATGAAGCTAATATTTGTTGTGTTCAGTTTTAATTTTTGCTTCCTTTCTGGAAATGCATTCTTCAGAAGACATAGTTGAATTGAAATTATTGTAGGTCTTAAAGCTTCCGACCTTCTACTCATAATAGTATGCAAAGAAGCACATGATACTCCATTCTTACATGTACTGTTAGTGAAAAGGAAACATGTATGAAAAGGGGTTTCATAGTGTCCAGAGATACAAACAGGAAAGCAAACCCTAGCACACCACTGCAACTGCAATACTGCTGTTAGCTTTTGCAGCTAAACTGGAAACAAAATTTGAAAGCCACTCAGGAAGGACAGAAAACTCAACAGAGCAGTAATGATTCTGATTCTTGTGCAATTTAAGGTTGAAATCAAATGCAAATTTGTCTCATAAACTTGCCTTTCCCGTTTGTCTGCATATGTTTTTTTTTCCCTCTAGGAAACTCACAAGGACATTTAAATTCAAGTTTTCACTGGTATTTTTGGAGCAACTAAATGAACAAATGTTAAAACAGACATCTTGTTTCTATGAATAAGTAGTTAAAATTTTTCCCCCAAGACTTTCGAATATGCTTCCCAAAAAGAGCTTCTAGTGTATGATTTATTTAATTTTACAAGCACTTAAGAAATTATGTAAATGGTACAAAATGTTAATGCAATGATTCAGAAAATGCAATCACGTTTTACATAATCTGTTTCAAGTGTGATGTGACAGTACTGAAATTACCTCGTAAAATGCTGGGCAGTTTGAGACTGTGGAGAAAGATCTATGCAGCAAGAGCAGCTCTCTCTGCTGATTAATTCAGAATCTGTAGAAGGAAAAATATCTGGGTTAATAATCTTTTAGATAGAGACATTTTCAGGAAAAAAAGACATAACACAGAATGCAGAATAGAGAAAAACAAAAAATAGCCATTCTTGTAACACTGTCAGAAAAATGTCATGTTCATTATGCAGTATGGATATATAATAAGACATTGAATGGAAAATTATGGAACTAAATATATTATTTTAATCATTTACATATGCATCTTGCTGAAAAAAAAGACTTCATATTTTTTAATTATATTTTTTAAAACTTTTTTTCTATGTTAAAAAAACCCCTACAAGTAACATCAGTGCTATTGACATGCAAACAAAGGAGTTTTACCCATGCATATGTAAGTTACAGGTTCCTGCTATATCCACCCAGAATTGGTAAAAGTGAGATCAGAATCAGGTCCAAAACACAATTCTTGGGAAAAAAAACATTCATAGATCTATGTTTATAATATTTAGCAATAAAATTTACAGCCCTGTTATCTGCTAGCTATGCAAAAACAAACACTTGTGCAGGTGGAGTGTGCCACATGTTTATATGTAAACAAACAGCCTAATCCTGCCTTAGGGCATTGTAATGTTATAGCACACAAAGCTCCAGTGAGATAGCAGTGGGTTTAGAGAAACCAGCCGGCACAGGAGAAAGTTAATTTGTCTAAATCACCTAGAGGCAACACAAGGTGAAGTTCCAGTCAAAGCTAAAGTTCACCTATATAAACAGACTGTTGACTAGGCATAGATCAGAGCTGAGTGAAAAAGTAAAGCAGAAATCTGAGCTTGCCCAAATCACCTTTTTGAGAGCTGCGTGACACTTGCAGGGCCTGCTGCTGGTGTGTCAATGCAGAACGTTTGCTCCATATGCCTTTCTCCAGGGTCTCACTACTGTCAGTGACTTCTTTGTGTCACTTTCCAGTAGTGAGGAGAGGGTAAACTTCTCAGGCATGCCACTGTAATCTAGGAGATACCCTCTCTGGGATCTCCCAGACAATATAAAGAAGTGAAGGTCATAGAACCTTCTGTGTTTCTAACACCCTTCTGAAAAGTTGTTTCAGGTCATTCGTTAAATGTGGAACGTGATTCGTACTAGACATAGCATCCTCAAACTGGATTTTTAAATGTAGTAGATAACGCTTCCAGTTCCTTTTTCCAGTCACAGCTAGTGAGTTTGATAATAAAATTTAAATTAAAGATTTACTGTCAGTTAGGCATTTTTTTCTTGATATGGCTCATCTGGTACAGACGCAAATTAATGTTACGATTCCTTGAAAGGCAGTTTGTGAAAGCTTGACAGGCTCTCAGCAGTCTGAGTTTGTCTTCACTAGAAAGAAGGGTACCTTTCTGCTATGAATTTTGAGATTGGTGTTGGTCAAGTGTCAATTTTTCTACACAGCAAGGCGTAAGGAAATGATGAACTGTCACTACAGGACGGGATGACAACAGAGAACTATGAAGTTGTATCCTTTCTGCAGAGTGGATTTGCTTCCTGTGTAGATCAAAGTGGCTTATGGCCTGACCCTGCAGCTAGTAAGCCTCGTAAAGCTTATAAGACAAGTTTTGGGGATGGTGTGTGGAAAAATTCTAATTAAAAGCCCATATTCAATGTGAAAAGTAGACCTTTGGTAGAAGTTATCAGACAGGCCAAGGTGATCTAGCCCTTAATCAAAATAATAATGTGTTGCATGAGGCATCTCAAGCCTATCTTCACTGCTATAAAAAAGGAGTCATTTGAGTCAGTATGTATCTATGATATGCGGTGCCCATGCAACAGGGTACATTAGTTTGCTGTAATGCAAAAGACATTTTTGACTCTGTAGTAAAAATTATTTTGATTGGGTTTGGGGTGGGGTTTTTTTGGTTGGGTTTGGTTTTTTTGGGGTTGGTTTTTTTTTTTTTGGTTGTTGTTGTTAGGTTTTTTTCCCCCCGGTATGGTTGACATCCAAGATGTATCAAGATAAAGGACACACCACCTTTAGCTCTGCAAGCTTTTTTCCCTGTAGTATCAGAAGGGACTTTTACCTAAAATCTGGACTAAAGAGGAGAAATGGGTCATGGATTGTATTTACAAACAAGTTTGAGCGGCATATTGTCTAAGGTAGTGGCTTTACTTAAAATGAGGTTATGTCGTCAGTTTTGTAGTGTAAAACTAAGTCTTAAGTCAAAAGAAAAGTGCTTTTTTTTTTAACTGAAGTTTTGTTTGCAAGATTGATTTTTCTGCTCAGGTTCAGAATGTGTGGTTTTGTTACGGTTTTACTGTGTGTTTGTAGCACTGACTTCTACAAGGCAAATCAAAACTGGCCCAATATATTCTAGTTTCTGGAGTATTGATGACGCCCCTCCAATCTGTTTTAGTTCAGCCAGTCTTTGGAACTCCCTTTCCTCCACCACTAGTTACAACAAAGTATAGAAGGATAAACCTAAAGCTAAAGTGAACATGAATTTTAGTGCAACGTAGAAATGACATTCATGTCAACAATTGCTAAACTGAAAGTAGTTGTATTTTTTTTCTAATATATTATTCAACTTACGTAGGGCAGAAACAGGTCTGTCTGTCCCTCTGCAAAGATTTGAGTTCTGTGTGGGAATGCTGGAGGAAGACATTATTTAAAAGATAAATAAATCAGTATTTCAGAAGTACAGTCTGACTTTGAACAGTTTAGACCTAAACAACAGATGGTGAGGCTGCTGCAGATCAGGCATAACATGAAAAATTACTAGTTGGTGACTTCCTCTTGGTCCTTCGCACTGTTATGCTTTAAACCCAAATATTTTGCTGGTTTTATTTTAACTCTCATTTCTCCCAATTCCTCAGCCTTCAAAAAAAAAAGGTTATATTCCACGTTCATAATTCTATTACTAGTATTATCAGTCCATAAACAAAACTCAATTGTCTCCTGAACTAAGGAGATTTCCCCACTGCTCATCCTGAAGATTTAAAAGTAAACTGCTACAGTTCCACATTGAGGCCAACCACACACTTCGAAGACTGTTCTGCATCACAAAACTGGAACTGTAAGCTAGAACCAAGGCATCACAGAGTCTCTCCTTTCTCTTTTCTACATATGACTTTGAGGGAAACATATCCAGGAAGTAGTTACAAAGACATGCTACCTTTAATCTTCTTTTAGCCAGATTACTACAAAATAAGCTTTTATTTTTTCTACCATGCATGGGAATAACCCATGAGAGCTCAAAAACTGACTGTGCCTAAGTAATGTGTTTGGATCATTTACAGAGAGCAGTAAAGACAATAAAGTATTAGAAAGAGTAATATTTCAACAACAGATTGTTATTCAAGACACTTGTAAGCTTGTAACAGATTGTCATCAAGTCTTGGTAGAGAATAGGTATGTTATGCTCCATAGTTTAAAAAAAAAAACAAACAGAAAATTAAATGAACTAGCAATGATACGGGAGCAAGATAATAGCCAAAAATCAGGTGATGAGGTGATGATCTGGGATGGCAAGCAAAGGATGTAGGATGATATGGAGAGGAAAGATCTGGTAAACAACAATACATGGTAGAAGAGGGACCATGTCAAGCAGATGCACTTAAGTAAGGGAGTGATCTTATAAGATGATCATAAATTGTGTTACTGATATAGCTGGGAAATGAAACACTTGTTATTTTTGAGGAAAAGCATGTCAAAAATTCCAGCCAATTGTAACTGGTTTGTGTATGCATAGACTCTGGAATTCCAAGAGTGCAGATGTTTTCTTTAGATCTAATCTGTATTTCTTTTGCAGATAGCTATAACAATTTTCATCAATCCTGCCAGTTTCCTATGCACTAAATTCATTTTGAAATCAAAAGATGTGCAAATTTGTGAAAGATCTAAGCTGGGTTACTTTTACAAATACATAAATCATATTTCTTATATGTTTAGATACCACTTGAGGTATTGCTCCCTTAGGAAGTGGAAGAGGTACTTAAACCAGTAAAACCTATTTAAGGATGTGTTCTTTCATGCTGAGCTTGTCATGTAATGAAAAGCAATCCCTTTATTAATGCTTCATTATTATTATTTTTAATCTCTCATTCATAGATCCTGTACACTTAGTCATTGTCTGTCAACTATTATAAACTGCAAAACGCTAGCTGGCTTTAAATTAAAATTACTTCCTACTTAGGGTTTATTGTACAGGAACAAAATGTTACATATTATGGTATTCTCAACAGGATCTGTAAAGCTCAGTTGAAGATGGGCAGTAAATACTGATATGTTCTCACAAATGATGTTTTTTGCACATGATCACTAAATATGTTTAAAAGTAAAATTTCAGCTTTTCCCCTGTTACCAGCGAACTCTGGCCTAGGAATTGGTTCACCCTACCCAGCCTCCACTTTCACAGTTTCCACAATACCATTTGCTCCAGCAATTCAGATTTCCTTAATTTCAATACTATGAACAGTTCACACTCTTTTACATCTTAAGCCTGCTTATAAAGTATTGTTCTGCACCTGACATTCTGTGATTAATAAAGTCCAGTACCTCCCTTCTAGCCGAGGTCACACTTTGCCTTCATGGTCCCTTGCAGGCTTCACTTTTCCATTAGGATCTCTACATTCATTTTTAAACAGTTTGTTCTCCAGTCAGTATTTCGACTACAGCCCTCTTCCGGCAAGCTGGATTACAGCTGCTGAGTTAGTTACTTTTGTTTGCATGAACCCAAAATGCTGAGGTTGTGATAAAGAACACCGGTGTAACAGAAGTAGCAGACATTTAGTTATGAATTGCAGAGCAATGGCAGTGGAAAGGCTAAGACTTGAAGGCTGTGGGAGTTACTATAGTTTACCACAGCTTGCAGCTGTGAGAAACTCTTCCCCACCCTCAGAAAAAAATATCTCCTTGGAAGAGGTTCTCTTGTTCAAATCAATCTGGTCTTTGGTTATATTTTGTTTTGTTATTTAAACCTCAGCATTGTTTTCTTAGTAGAAAATATGAAGATCAAATGTGAAAAACTCTGGCTGAACTGAAGAAAGAGCAATTTAGGTTGTACTAAGATGAACCATTAAATTTAAAAAAAACTGACACAATTCATTCTAGGTTATGCCAGAAAATGGCTGAAGCATTGCAAGGGCTGGAAAGTACACAATTTCCCCCTTTTTTTGTGAGAAAGAGGGAAAGGATAAATCTTTCATAAATCAGTCAGCTAAACTGAATTCCAAGGAAAATCCTTTCAGTATGCCTGAAAATACATCTTTTTCAAATACCAAGAAACTTTTAAGTGAAAATAACAGCTAACTTGAATTTGTCAGGAAAAAAAAAAAAAAAAAAAAAAATCATGCCAAACCAGTCTGCTTGCCTTCTTTTTGGCAGGGCACCATTACCATCACAGCAGGAAGAGCAGTAACTGCCCCATAAAGGGAGCGCAGCAAGGCTTTGGGGCCTGCCAGTGCTGTGGAAGACAGACCAGACTTGGCCAGGCAGAAATGAAGGCAGAGAGGTAAGATCTCACCTGAAACACTGTGTCGGTCTTCAGGCACTGTTCTGCGGAGAGCAGTGCTAGCAGATGATGAACTCCCTATATATATATATATAACCCATGTCTCCCCTCATATATATGTATAAATAAAATAAGAGGAGTAGCAAACAGCTAGACTAGATTTCCAAGAAGGTTCTGGTATCCCTGGCACTGTTTTATAGAAAAGTTAGACCAAGACCTGTTAGCTGCGACATGCGTACTGCCAATCCTGCCCGGCCCTGTGGAGGTTCACCGGTGTCCTCGAGGGCGGCCTCGGGCCCCGCTCCAGCACCGGCGGTCCGCGCCCACCGGAGGCCCAAGGCTTCCGAGGACAGAGAACAGGCGACGTCCAACGCCCCGCGGCGCGGCCGTGCTGGCCCTGCCCCCGGCCGGGCCCTCCCGGCCGCCGCCATCAGCCCCGGCCCTGCCCTCCGCGCGCGGGCTGCCTTCCCGCCACTGGCCCCGCGCGCGCCTCGCCTCCCGCCCGCGGCCCTCGCTTCCCGCCCGCGGCCCTCGCTTCCCGCCCGCGGCCCTCGCTTCCCGCCCGCGGCCGGTTCCTCTCAGCAAGGCGAGGGGCCGCCTCGGACCCGGTGCCTCCCCGAGGACCCCCCTCCCGGCGCCGGTTTTGGAGGAGAAACGGAGCCAGCTCTAACTCTCCGAGCCTAGCTGCGTACACTGAGGTACAGAGCCAGCCCTACCTTTCCTCGGGGTCTTACGTGAACCTTGCAATGCCCCTGAAACCTCCGCCTCTAACAACACACCTTTTGCATAGAACGCCTCAGACAATAGCGTGGTTATTTAATGCGGCAGTTCCTGGCTGGAGGGGAAAAAGAGCACATTGGAAAGGGGAAAAACGTATTTGTGCTTCTGGCTGGGCGTCGCATGGCGCAACAGTGGGCAGATTGTTCTGGATATCCCTAAGCTGCACCTTCTTTCGGCAGCTGCACCTTCACGGCAGTTATTTCCTCGCAGGTGGGGGGAAGCCCCCTCCAGGCCCTGTCCTCCCTCCTTTTACAAAACCTCCGTACTGGGAACTGAACCCTCCCCTCCTTCTCAGAGCTGAAGTTCAGTTTCAGCCCAGCCATCAGCGCTGCGCTGGCTAAACTGAAGAAAGAGCAATTTAGGTTGTACTAAGATGAACTATTAAATTAAAAAAAAACCTGACACAATTCATTCTAGGTTATGCCAGAAAATGGCTGAAGCATTGCAAAGGCTGGAAAGTACACAATTTTCTCTTTTTTTGAGAAAGACTGTAGACTTGTACTGTTCGAACATTACACTGTTCCTAATCAATTCATGAAATATTTGAATTATTCACTGTCTACTTTTATAGAGCAAGAGTGAGCAAAACCTGGGCTTTGCTCTAGTGGGTTTTAAGTGGAGCTGAGTAGTGTTTTTCAGGTGCAGCTACTGCTGTTAAATTCTTCTTTAACGGAAGTGCAGTGACTGAATATCTCTGCTTCTTGGAGCTCCTCGTTTGAATTTAGATTGAAAATCTTGTGATGATATCAACCAACTTCATAAACTGTGGAGACAGCTCTCAAAGCTGGGAAACCAGAAATAATTGAACCCTTGTTATATAGGAATCTCAGTGCTCTCAGTTTGCGCAAGCCAGACATTTTGAAAACTTGGTGGTGGTAATCTGACTGCACCAAAGGGCTTTGAAACACCATAGATATTAATAAGGAGTATTTGCAGCTCTGAAAAACAAAAGAAAACAAAACAATAAACCCAAACAAAAAAAACTGCATAGTTCCTCATATTTTTGCAGCAATGGTGCCTGCAGCAGAGTGGACGCTGTAGTTTGCACAAAAACTGTATTTTCAGTAGTGGCAAGGTTACGATTGGAAGAGATAGTCTTGTATTTCAAAATATGGGAAGAAGAATCTTAAGCCATATTTCCCTCTTGTATTATTTAGCTGTTTCAATGTTACTTGCTAGCATGCAAGTAAGAGTCATTATTTCAGGTACGTGATTAGATCTTAATATACCTACTAGAAAGGCATAAAGTTTAGTACACTAGACATTTCTCATTATGGTGCAAGAAACCAAATTGACATATTTTAAAATGCCATGTTACCACAATGTAAAGCAATTTGTCATATAGGAAGGATCATGTCAGTGCCTGTATAAGGGCAGCGCTGCAAACCATTTTCTACTCTGATGATGAGCCACAAGTACCAGTGTGTTTGTCTGTGTCTTAAACTACCCTGAGATATAGTATCTATCATGAATGAACTACTTCAGCCTCCTTGTTTGTTGCCAGAGACAGCCTCTGAGACTTTGGACATCTCTGGATTTAAAAAAGAAAAAAAGAGAAAGCTTTTAAATTCCATTAAGCTTTTGTAAAACTTTGCATTGCAAATTAGGACAAGATGTTGCAGACCTGGAAGTCTGCTGTGTTTCATTTCAGAAACTGTTAAATGAGAACATTTCAAACATTTTGGAAATGAGATGGAGTTTCTGAGCTCCAGGCTTAGTTATTTCACAAACTATTTCCCTCCTTTAAAGTCTAAAAGCTAAAAGATCTTGGAGAAGCCTTGAGAACTGGAACTTCTGTGGCAATCCACAGAACTGAAGACTTCAAATATGGCTGTATTTATCCATTTGTTTTTCTCTATAGTCACTCTTTGTATTCAGATAGGCATAAAATTTTTATATTGTGCCAAAAAGCAGTGATACATGTATCAAAACAGTACTATAGGATACATTTGTTTCATGTAAATAGAGATCAACAACTGTAACAGTGATTTAATCTCATTTGGGTGGGGATATGAGGGAAAGCGGAATGTGCATGCATATTGGAAGTGACATCAAAATGTTTTACGTATGTCAACTCATACCTATCTCTTCTGCCAGCCTCCTTGTGTTCAGAGACCGGGAATGTAACATAGCTGTCATAATGCGGAATACAGGCAGAGCAGGCATGTTCACAGCTGCTGTGAAGTAGGTTTTTTCAATTACAAATTGAGTTACAGCTGCTCAGGGTGGTGAGCTCCCTTCCTTTAGATGTAAAAGCAAGAGTCATTAAATAATATAGCGAAGAACTATTATGGAGATAATAAAATATGGCTGTCCAAAAACAAGGAGGTGCATGGCAAAATTCAATGAAAGAAATTTGCTTGATCTTGAGGTGTTGCCTTGAATTTCACTGCTTACATCTACATCTACCAGTGGTGGAAAAGACAGTAGACTGTGAGAAAAGCAGCTGCTTCTCAGCAGGTTGTGCTCAACTTCTGAGCCGTTTGGTTCTCCTGTATTCAAGGAAATGGGGTTTTTATGACACATTATAATAAGTTTTTCCTCCTAAAGTTAACAATGAGGCATGGCTTAGAAGCAAGGAGACAGGATTCCTGAAATATTTACGTGTAAATATTGTGCACGTTTGTTTTTCAGGGTGAATGCAGCAGCATTTTCACTGTTGGTAGCCACAAGACTTTTTAGGCTTCTGCCAGTCCTAGGGCACTAAGCAGACTTCCAGGCCAGAGTCTTTATGTTTGACAACTCACAGAAAACAAATCTGAGCTGCAGTTTTCATCTGTCTGTGCAGATAAATAGAAAATTGTAGAAATTTAAAATAGAAAATGATAGAAAATATGTAAATTTAAACAAGGTGAAGTGTTTGGGGGGCTATTCTTTATGGTTTTTTTTTTGTCTTTTTCAGCCATTAACACATCTTTCCCAACTGCAAGTGAGTATCAGCAATTTATTTCCTTATCTGTGCTCTTCAATCCTTTCTTCCCATCTCCTTTTCTCTCCTCTGTGGTAAAGACAGGTATAGTCACAGTCTAAAAGCAATCCAGCAAGCAGAGAACAAACTCTTGAGACCAAAACTTAAAAACTGGGGTTTATAAGTTGTGAAAGAATAATAATACAGGAGCCTCCAATTTCATGATTGTGATGGAGTAATTATTGGACAAAGAATGCAAAGGCAAAAGAAAGGCTAAGGCGTTACCTGGAAAACAGAAAGCTTTAATATTGTGGCTTTAAAAGGAGTTTCTGTGTGTAAGACTTGAAATTTGCTATGGAATTCTTTCAGAACAAGTATTTAGTTTTAATTAGCAGGCTGGTATCTTGGTTAATGGCATTCTTTGAATTCTTCAGTGGCCATGAAATGCTGAGGCCTTATTGAGGAAGAACATAAAGAAAAAGGAGCCAAAGGAGATGAACACACTTTCCCAATTTCACAAATTGAATGTTCCAAGCATACATGTTCATGGTTTTCAACTTTAAAATATATTAATTGAAAAAACACAATGAATGTTTATGGAAATGCAGTGGTGCATTCAGGGTGTAGTCCATTTTCTCAGGTTGTGGATATGCTGCAATCAGCATTACTTTGAGCTTTGTTACAGCTGTGTACCTCCTGGCACACACTCTCCAGCTGATCTGAGAGTACTTTCTAAGGGATTATCTTGGCTAGAACTACCTCATGCTTTTGTGAGTTTATCAAAAAGTAGAAGATACTTCTAAGCCAGCATAAAGGTGCTGTGCTTGGAAAGGCAACAGTGAGTCACCTAATTTTAAACTAATTCAGCTACATAACAATACTTGTATGACTCCAGTCTTCTTTTGGAGAATGGAGGATATTCATTGTGAAGCAGTGACCTACTACTACGGAGTGTAAATACCTTACATGAGCTTTATGCAAGACCTATATGTATAATATATAATAAGCTGCACTGACTCAGACTGGTGGTCCATCTCACTCAGTATTCTGCCTCTAACAGTGGCCATAAGTGGCCAAGAGAAGAGTAGAAAGTAAGCAATCTCCTTAGAGATCCTAAAGGAGTCTACATTCAATATGCAAAATACTCAAACCCCTCTAATAGCCCTCCATAAAGCTGAACCAACCATGTGCTTAGCTGACTCAGTTCCTGGTAATGCAAATATCAATATAATTCAAAACTACAGTCTTCTAGAATTTACAGATTAATCTGATTAAATGAATATGAAATCATCTCACGTTACCCCTAACAGTAACACATTTAGTATTTGCATATGGTTTGAATGAAGGTTGTCAAAGCCATGCAAACTAGAGGTTAAGAAATAAAGTTTCTAAATAGATAGAGATCTTGATACAGAATTGGTCTTTGCTGACACCCAAACTGCATTTACACATTTCTCTGTTAGCTTCCCCCCGTGCCCTGCAAGCTTTCGTAATCTCTTCAGAAAACCTTTTCAGACAGTTCATAGAGAACTTCCAGTATCACATTCCCTTAGTCCTCAGAAACAAACTTGTATCACTCATGAGATCTAGTTCTTATGTTGTGTATACACTCAAAATACACACTGTAAACTGAATAGATAGCTCTATAACAAACCGTAAGTGGTCACAGATGGCACTGGTCTTAAAAGGGGTCATGTCTACTCTTTTTTTTATTTTAATAGATAAAGACTATATTCTACGGTTTATAATTTCAAGATGGTTCAAAAGAGTTTAGTCACAGTGAATTCCAGTGAGAGATAACAGCCTAAATGCTTAAAAATACCCATTACACACAGTAACATTTTTTCCCTTCGGCACTATTTGTAACAATGGTATTGGAAGTTTCTGTAATATGTTCATGATGGAATCTAGTCCTAGAAACAGAATTTTAAACTTAATTTTGGTACTCGAAAAATGCTGTGACTTTCTGTTAGGAAAAGTAGCATAAACAGAAAATTTAAAAAGGAAAAATACAGCAACAAGTTAAACCTAAGTGTCTAAAGCCTTGTTTGGCTTGTTTATGTCTCCCCATCTACACATTTAAACGTAATAAGCTATCTGCCCTCCTACTGCCAAACTCATCTCCCCTATTGCCTTAAGTTAAGTGCTTGCAGTTACAAAAGCACTGAAATTACAAAAATATTAAAACTCAATAATGGGTTAGTTAGCATCCATATAGGAACATCAACAACAGGTACAAGCCCAATTATTTCAATAAAAAAACTATTCTTTTATCCTTCTAGACAAATAAATCCTCCTCTTTTATATGCCTAAATCAAACTAGTCCTATACTGTGGCTGCATTCTTTCTTTTCTGAACTAAGGCTGTAATTTGCCAATTGCGATTTTTAGATACGTTATGCATTTAAAACCCATGGCAATTGGTGAAAACAGAATACCTTTAAAATCTGATTTTTTGTCTTTAACTGAAAAATAAACCAGTACATAACCTATTGAAATAGTCTAAATTTTTTTTTGTGTAGAAAATTTGAAACATGCTTTTGGATTAGATGCTCAGATTTTTGAACAGAATAAATTCATACATTCACTGCTAGTTTAAAAACCCAAAACATGCCATTTAAAAGATTAGTATTTTATTTGATACCAGATTCGATTCTCATAAGCAGATATTCTCAGAGTAGTCTTCAAGAGAAGGGACTCTGACCACTCCTTGGTAGAACCACTACATAGAAAAAAGAAACTGAAAAATGAAAGTGCTGTTTTCTTTTATTCTTAATTGTTAGACTAGAGTTACCAGTGTTGGAGAGTGACTGTAAAGCATTAGCTCAGCAAAACAAAGGAGTAATTATTGAATGGCATATCTCTCTTTAAACACAACATGAAATAGTCTTTTACTATTACATTAATATCTCCTGGTTTAGAGCAGAAGACAAACCAAATCCATTCAGACTTTCAGCAAGTTAGTCCTACAAGCCTGCTGGGGAAAGCTTCCCTTTGCTGACACACTGACTTTTCACTAACTTCTTCACAACCGCTATTTCTCTGAGGGATTTTGTTTTGTGTTGTACAGAGCTCCTAGTTTAGCAGATCTGCTTCCTGAAAGACTGTAATTAACTCAGTAATTTCACTTTCTTGCCTTGTCCATCTCTCAGGGAATGAGTGTGTTTCAAGGCTTCGTATACAATAGCTGTGCTATCTATTTTCAGGAGCCCGTGTTTTAGGAATACTGTGCTATCATCAGAAAACTTCTGCAGAAGCAGTAACTTTTTGTACAAGTTGAGACAGTAATGATACCATCCAAGGAGTGCTGAACAATGTCCTGAATTCTCAAAAGGGGGAAACAAGTAGGGATGGACTCTCCAGAGACACTGAGTAGGTAGCCAAAACCGTCCTGAGAAAGGAGCCGTAATTCCGTGCTGCTAGGTGAAGGCTTCTGTACTTTTTCCTTGTATCAGTAGCAGGCTGCATTATGTCTTTATCAATGAGACTGAACACAGCTTTGCAAGAAAACGGGCCGTGTGGATGCTTCAGCTTTCACCTGTGTATAAAATTGTAACACAGTTCCTGACACTTTGCCAAGCAGTAGCCCATCTAAAAAGCGTTTCTAGGAGGAACAATGTGTGTTTGCAGTCTCAGCTTACAGCGGGGTTGGTTGCTGATCGCATCACTCTTGGCACACTCCAGGAGGTAGGGTATGGCTCTGGAGTCCTGGAGCAGGAGCACAGAAATAGACATTAGCAAGTTGAATGATGATCTGTTTTTTTTTTTTATTTAATTAATAAAGTTCTTGCTGAGCTCCTTGTAGGAAAGGGAGAGATGCAGGGAAAGGGAAAGAAAGATTTCCTTACTCAGAGCCCAGTAATTAAGACAAAATTTTCAAATTTGCTTGTGTAAACTTTAAGGGTGCAGTACTAAGAATTTCTAGGAGATCAGGACACATTTGGGAAACCAGAAGGGTCCAGGGGCTTGGGCATTAACAGAAAAATTGGAAATTTTGAATTTTGCTCCCTGAGTTCATAGATTATTTTGTTTCAGCAAGTCACTTCATGTCTCTGTTTTCTCACATTAACGTGTTCGAGCTGGGCATTCTTTTCAATGTTTGTTGAGTGTCTATCACATCAGGATCCTGGTATTTTTAATGGATAGTGGGTTCTGCTACAATATATAAAAAATAAATGAATGAATACCGAATCATTCCCAGCCTTTGGGCACCAAAGGGTAAAGTCAGATTGTCTGGACTCCTGTGTGTACATTCTTTGGAATTAGGTTTCAGGATGAATGAACCTATTCATCTCTCACAGCCTTTAAGATCCTACTTACTTATGGAACTTTCCATTATCCTCTGAGATGAGACTTGCAGGATGTTGCTGATTAAGATGAATTTTTTTTTTTTTTTCAAATACTTGTGCATGCAGCATATGTTTTTCAGTGCATGTTAAATATTGCTATGGTTAAGTTGAAATGAGGAACAGGCATGCTGCACCGTGTTGTTATTTGCTGTGAAGTGATTTAACAAATGTTTGAACAGCTGTTGTTGAGTAGACTCTTGATAAAAGTGATGGAATCATGAGAGCTGGTGTTTTGTTTGTTTACAGTGGAAAAGACTCAATAAAATATAATTACCTGCTGGAGTAAAGGACTCTATATAATAGAGAATATAATAGAGAGTTAGTGTAATTTATGATAAAGTCTGTCAAATCCAGGTTTGCATAAATAATGAGTTTTATTAAAGATGCACATTTCTGATCTTCCAGAAGAGGTGACAGGATTTTGGCTACTCCAGCAGTCAAGACAGGAAAATTGCCTTGGAGAACAGTCAGGACAGTTGCTGATCTTTATATTACTTAGCAAAATTCTTAAAGTTCCAGAACTGAACAGTCTCTGAAACATAATTCTAGGCAGACCAACAAACTGACTGCTACAGGGATTGATAATTTGTGGCAGAAAAACAGCACTTCTGTAGATAGCAGCATTTGCCATGAAAGGTTCTGCTCTGCACTAATACTAGCTTGCCAATGAGTTCTACCAGTAATGTGGTAGGGGAAAGAAATATAGTCTATATACAGTAACAAATGGCATTAAATGAACAAGCATTCCTGGCATACCACAAACTCCCCTAACAGGAAAATAAAGGTAGAATATTTTAAAGGTTTTTACTCCTAAAAATGGAAACCAGATATCCAGATCCCAAAGACCCCACTTGAACTTTCTGCTTGTGGTCCGACTTCTGATAAGAACCAATTTGTAAGGGCAGATCTGACCGTGAGCAGCCGCTGTGACAGTGGGCACCCAGTGATAGTGGAGTCTGGGTTTTTGGCTTGCAGCGAAATACACTGAACAAAGGCCCTGAATTTTAGCATGGTGATGAAATTTTTTTTAAAGTCTGAATGCTAATTTTGGTGCCTGAGTTGATCTTCTCTGAGTATGTCATTGCCAGGACTCACTCAGGTTTGCCAGAGAAGACTCAAAAGGTTTAGCGGTAGCAAGCATGGCGAGTTGTTTGCAAGAAGTGTACACTTGTGGTCAGCAAACCTGGAAGTCTTGGAGATGCTCAGGGGTAGTGGTAATGCAGTGAATCCACCTTTGTCCCTTTAGTATGTTCCTTCATGCTGCTGTTCTCACCAGGAAAGGCAAATGTAGAAGAGTCTTAGGAAATGAGTTGCTTTCTTATGGGCTTCATGGAAGAGAGAGCTGAGGTGTGATGACAGGGAACTGATAGTGTTTATACTGTAGTTCTTTGGATGATAAAGAAATTTAACATCTGCAGTGAAACACCTTTTCCTATTTTTTTTTTTTTTTTCCCTCCTCCTTTTTGCACTACAATGTATTGCATTGCCCTGGCCTCTAAGCCATTTTCTTATATTAAGGGAAATGGCATAGTGAGGTATGCTCATTGCCAGACTGATCTTACAAGAATGCAGTCCTTTCCAGGAGAGTAAAGAGTGACTGAGATGCCTTTATTGCAAGGAATGGTATGTAACCATAAAACATTCAGTAAAGTTTATATTGCTGCTACCATATGAGACATGATATTTAAATAAAATAGCACAGCTTTTATGAGTGCATACTGTGGTATGATTTATCAACCAAAAAGAAGAGTTTAACTTGATTTTATTTCTTCTGAAAAATAAAAGCTGTCAGACTGGGTACTGATAGCTGCAAGGGTATTTCAGGTAGCTGATCACTTGAAAGTAAAATGAAGCAGTGGCTGTGAGTGTACAGACATTGTGCTGCAACTCCATTAGTAATATGCAATGTGTCTTCATAGTTATTTGGCTTTGGAGGGCAAGCCGTCAGAACTTCATGCTTTGAATTAATTGTATTTATCTCGGGAGCCTAGAAAGAGACGTAGTCAAGGCATCCTCTTGGTCAGTGCTGAGAAGGCAAGGCCATGGAGGATGTCAAGATGGGCTTGAATACACTCAATGAGGAAGCTTGTGCTGCAAAACTCTTTATGGTATTCCACTTGGCTAGCTTAAAAATGTCTATATGTGCTCTTTTGTTCCTCTTTTTTTTTGTAGTATAAGTAAATTTTAAATTGGAAACATAGTGAGATTTAATCTTTGACTTTATGGCTTTGACCATTTTCATTTTCAATCTATGTTAAGATTTCTGTCATTTTCTTGTGATGTTGCCATTACAACCTTTTCTGCTTCATGTTTTCTTTGATGACTATATTTAAGATAAGTTGTTTTAATGAACACTTGGTCTTTCTAATGAGCCACAAAACCGGTCACCTAGACAATCAGTGGAGAAATCAGTAATATTAAGGTAAGTGGTGATGCGCATGTCTTGATCAACTTTATTGGTAGCAATTTCAATAATTCTTTCACTGATAAATAAAAGCTGGCCTGCAGGATCTGCCTTCAGGAAAAATATGAGAAGTAATAGACTGAAAAAAAGTAGTTGTCTTAATTATGGTAATTACGTTAATTTAGACTTTAAATACTAGAAGACTTGCACTTTATATATTCAATATTTCAGTTAACTGAAATAGGCTTTTTCATTAAGGTTTTTGTTTGTTTGTTTGTTTGTTTTAAGTTTCCTTCCTCTTTTACCTGGGAAAAACAACTGTCTTCCAAGCATCAACCTCATTCAAGTTACTTTCTGCATATGACATTAAAAGATGGTAATTGTTAGTATATTATTACTCAAAATCACAGTAGGTAGGTAGCGCCTTGGCTCCTAGGAGTACAGAAGTCTGGCACTATAAAAAGTGCCGTGGCTATTGAAAGGTGAAATCCAATTACTAGTCTCCCAGCTAAAAGATTCCTGACCTAAGTTTCGTTTTCGGATGCCTTGACTGACCAGTATGTTGTATCTGACACTGCATATTAAATGAGTTTCTTGTTATGGGAATGCCAACAACAAAAAAAAAGAAAGCTGAATTGCCTTTGTCACTCCTACGCTAAGAGCCAGACCATGTTTGGGGGTCATGATGTACAGGGATTTAAACTCAGATTGATTCTCTTGCTTTCAAAAAATTACTCCTGCAGTTAGCAAGTGTAAGTGAGAGGGTGATACATACTGACCCTAGAGAAAAGAGTGCACTGTGTCTGCAGTGCAATATGAAATAAAAAGAAAAGTTTGCTTTTCCGGCTTTGCCAGAGGCACCAAGCAATTCACTCAGAAGTTTTAAAATGCAGCGAAAATGTGAGTGCTGTGCTATTTTAACAGTGGTCTAGAAGTTAAAAAAAGAAAGAAAGAATAAAAGGTGGCAAAAGTGTATGCCAGTATTCTCTGAAATGCTTTCAATAACTGTCTCGAGAAGGACAAGGAGAATACTGAACCAGTGGCTAAATTAAGCAGGCACTTCATTCTAGATATCTCGATATTTGATAGTACATTAGCCAGAAACATCAGATAAGGAAAGAAAAGAGGAAATGTATGAATCACAGCATTTGTTACTTTCAGGTTTGAAAGACTGAAGCTTTTATAAGGTTTAAAATAAGTAAAGTAAGGAAAAGGTATGAGTTGGAAATTGCTGGAAAAGACTGATTCATACATCTTTTAATCACTAACTAGATGGCCCACTGCACCACCACTCCAGTTGAATATCTCAGAATCATTAATTGATTTTATCCTCTCAACACTCCTATACAATACAGTCTAATTTTGCAAATGATGAATTAAGAAAGTACATGACACAAATGACCAAAGCTACAAAATAACTGTAGGTTTAAATTAGCAATTGATTGGGCTTTAGGAGATCAAGGAGATACTCCACCAGGAGAACATGCCGTGCAGGATGTGCCCTATACTCGTAGTGTCACTGGCACTTCACTTCCAGTTAGGCTGGGTCATCTCTTCAGTAGAAAGACAGCTTGAGACCTGCACTGTCTTTTCAGTGTCTTCTCTGGAAATGTATTTCATATTGCTCTTCTTTGGAGAAAAATTGGTTTGGGTCAGGCTGTTTTCATAGTGGAGACAGGAGATATTACATGCTGCAATTTGTGCAGTTTTCCAGCTATCTTTGAACTAGTTAGTTCCAACATTTAGCAATGTAGCCACAGCACCATGGAATACCAAACAGCTAAGGACTGCTTTTAAATATGCAGCTAATACTGTCTGTGTTAATTTGGACTCACCTAGATGGGCTGCAGTTACTATAGCTTGTATGCCCTCAGAAATAATTTGTAGGGAGGGAGCTGAAACTAGAACAAATGAGGCTCAGACTCACGATCAGCCATGCAGGAAAGCAGTAAGGAAGGTTTGTGCAGCGACTGAGCAGCTGCACAGCTGTGATGGTAGCAGAGGATGTCATTAATTTGATTCTCTACCTGTCCTACAACCTTCTGCTACCACACCAAGAACAATGTTGCTTTACATCTGTCTGCACCAACTGCTTCCCTGGCACATTCTTCCCCAAGCAAACCCTGCAGTTCCCCTCAGAGGGCTTCTCCATCAAAGCCATGGAGGCTGCTATCTATCTTAGTCTCTAATCTGTGCTATAAAGCAGGCCCATTTTCCAGGTAGTGTTTACTGAAAACACAGGAGCGTGCCTGGCTCCCTTAGCCATACCTCCTCCTTCCTACCCACTCCCTGGCAGGCAGCGTGGCTGTGGAGGTCAGGCTGCAGGACTCTCCTACTGCCTTTGAGAAAGCATGGAGTGAAATCACCAGCCCATAAGACTGTTAACCCTGACAGGTTTACAGTTGCTTCCTCTGAGGTTCAGAGAGTTCCTTATGGTTACAGCTAGTCAAAGTGACTGACAGTAAAACGAACAGTAACATGATTGAAATCTTCATTAAAGAGAAAACTGGTGCACTAAAGGAAAGATTTGGGATAGAAGAACATAGCGATCAAGGCTTTCAGTGAGATCAGTAATTTAAAAATGAAATTTCTAAAAAAGCAGAAAAGATATAATGAAAACGGTCAAAAACAAATAATAAAGGATAATTATGAGGTTGATGTTACTAACATGTGGCACTGGAGAGCAGAAAAGAAGAAACTGGATCTTGCCGTGGTGTTTAGTACTAGGAAATGTTCAAATCCTTAATGAAAAACCATATTTGAAATGGTAAATTCCCTGTATTTGCTGCTGTAGATTAATTGTGGCTAAGACCCCTATATTCTGTAGTTACACTCATAATTCTGCAGGGATGCACTAAGTTTTGGGAAGCAGAAAACATCTGGTGCTGCCTTCAGAAGCATTTTGTTCTTATTTCCTGAAAACTGGGATGGTGGCAAGATAATTAGGGACTCTGCTTGAATAAAATATTTCTAGATTTCCTTGCAGCTTATTCTGAACTAATCTACCCATTCCTATCCATCTTGACAGATGACTTGTCTTATTCTAGGGGTGAGAAGAGCTATTTTCTTTGTTTTTTTCCTTACTGCACGATCAGACCATCAGCTGATCTGACATCATCAGGCACCCATCATCAGCATATGACACACTGTACTGAGCCACTTGTTTTTTGTTTTTTGGTTTTTTTTTTTAGCCTGGGGCGTGAAGGCAGTACCAAGGAAGTGAGCTCCCTTTCCTGCCTGGTGTTGTCAGTAAAGCTCCATGGGCTGTTGAAGCAGTATTGTAATGGAACTATATTCACCTTGTGAAATGTAGGGTGAGCATTCATGTTTTAAAAGAGAGACTTTTAGGAGCCTAACCTACTCTTATTAAAACCAGTGGACATCCCTGCACGTCATTGGAAGTGAGATAAGATTTCCAGTTACATCTTATATTTTGCATGTTTTCCTGTGTGTCCAGAAATTTCAGTTACCTCCACTCATGACTAGAGATCATGAGAGCTGTTTGAATTTTTAGTCAAATGTGACACTTCCATTCTCTCTACCTATATATTTATTCAGTAATCAACACAACTTTAAAGTTCACAAACTCATTCTTTCTTTCTTTAAATGTTTGACATAGAGGTTAGGAGCAGTGATCTCAAATGCAGATGAAGAGCCACAGCAGGGGTCAGTCTGTCAGGCAGAAAGCCAGGAGCCACTCCATAGTCCCACGTGAATGCCAGGGCAGTTTTGCTGCACGGACTTGCCTGATGGCTCATGGTTTAATATACTTGGGCACTAGCAGGATATTTTTACATATAGTAGTGTGTTTGTATTTTCTATCTGATGTTTCTGGAAACAAATGAGGAGACGACAATGAGGGTGGTGAAGCAGTAGCCCAGGTTGCCCAGAGAGGCGGTGGATGCCCCATCCCTGGAAACATTCCAGGCCAGGTTGGCCGGGGCTCTGAGCAACCTGATCTGGTTGGAGATGTCCCTGCTCCTGGCAGGGGGGTTGGACTGGGTGGCCTTTGAAGGTCCCTTCCAACCCAAACTATTCTATGATTCTAATATATTCTCTGCTTAGCATTTTGTTTTCTTGTCAGCTGTTTGGCACAAGGAAGAATACTTGTTCCAAAAAAACCCCCTTAAATTGTGTTGAACTGTGGTCTGTCACAACCTTGTTCCTCTGTCTTGGGTTTCTTGGGCTCCAGTGTGAATACAGACTAGTGTCTCGTCTGGGTTTCAGCTCTAAATTGCCACAGTTAGGGAGTATTACCGCTTTTAGACATGTCTCTAGCAACAAGGAAAAGAAAACCCACTACCCTTGTGCATGATTAAAGGAGAAATCTGATAATCTGTCTTGATTTGCTGTAGATATTAACAAAAAGGTCTGAGGAATCTGAAGGACAGCCACAGTGAACGTTGGTATGAAACTAAAGAATATGGGCACTTTCATTTGAGAGCAACTAAATAATTACATATTGATCAAAATTTATATCATAAGAATTAAGAAGCATGTTTTTATGTACTGGTCTATTAAAAAAGAGACATTTAGAAGAAATATTCAGAAAAAGCATAATTTTAAAATCTAGTTACCCACAAAACAAGATCACCAGTCTGGAAATAAACTAGTTGCACTTCACTAGAAAGCAGTTGCCAAGAGGTTTATTTCATGAATTAATTTTTATGCATTCAATATTGGAAATTTATGCAATATAGCTGAACAGTTTGTTCCTTTCTTGACAGAAGTTATGATAATAAATGCCAAGAGCTTGTATATGTAGTTTTTTATCCTCCTTAGGGGGTCTTTCAGAATTAAGAACTTTTGGCAACTATTATTTCCTTTCTTTGAAAGCATCTTTAGAAAGATGAAATGATAACATTAAAGACCAAAATGTCTAGAATTTATTTGACTCCTATTGCTAAACTGATTGAATCTTGAACAGACTGTTGAGAGAAAACTCATTTAACATTCCTGTCAGTGTTAGGGTTTGCTTTTCCTGCGGGTCTCTTCCATTTCTTCTTTCTCTGCTTTACGGCACAATGAACCGAGAGAGTCAGAACTGCATCTTACTTTAGCCAGAAGAAACTTGCAGTCACGCAGAGCAAGCTACAAACTGCCCCACACCTCTGAAAATCAATTAACTGATTAAATGGTCGAGTATTTGGTATTTTGATTTGGCTGAGTTGAACATTTGCCCACAACATCTGTAGAAGTCTTGGAAATTAAAATATATACATTATATATTATATTGTTTGTATCCATTTTAATATTTCTGAAATGTGATAAAAGCTATTTTATGGTTTGGCTTTCTGTGGCATGCAAATTCAGCGGTATGTATAGACTTACCGCGCTTTTTCCAGAAGTTTATTTAATTGTTAGAAAACTCTTTATTCAAAATGAAATCACAGATAACTTCCCAGGAAAGGAAGTTACCTTCCACTTAACACTCAGCGTTTGTCACTCAAGTGGAGCATAAATCATAAGGTTTGCTCTTGCTGCAGGAAACTACAGCAAAACACCAACAGAAATTGAAAGCAGTTTGTGAAATGGTTTGAAGTTCTGTGAGGCATTGGAAACGTTAAATATTTTGTGAGTGTTTGCTTTTTAGAGTTCACTACATGCTCTGAAACTTTTCTGACATGCTATGGTCTGTGGAACACTGCAAAGGTGCTCGCACGTAGAGCTGGCTGCTTGCTTAGTGCAGACCTGGTTAAGGTGCAACAGCAAGCTGTGCGTGCAGCTGGGCATCTGGAGGCATCAGGCTCTGCTGTGCTCTGTGCCTGCGTGGAATCCTGTTAGGCTCTGCTTCTATGCTCCCTCCACTTAGTAATAAATTCCTCTAGCTTACAAGGAAGGTAAGATAAGGAAGGGTTAAAAGATTTTTCATTTCTATTTATTTTAGTGCATTAATAGTGAGGATGCTTAGATCCTTTTGTATATGCATTTTATTGTACTTTGTGTTTTCTCCTGAGATATGCATTATTTCAATCTCAAGCTTTCAGATGAGCTCCAAGGAGAGAGTGCAGTTATTTTAGAGGAATGAAAAAGACAGAGGAATTTGCTTTATATCTTTGTTGTCCAAAATGGTACTTAAAAACTCAAACTGTGTAAAATGCCGATGATAGACTCTCTGCTCTGTTATTCAGAGGTAAAAGATAAAAGATAAGCCTGTTGGCAACCAGAAACCTATTTCAGCAGCTTCTGAAGTGTGTCACAGACAAGTCTGAAAAGACATTTCGTAATATCACTGATAAAGATCATGTAGTACTGAACTGATTTGCAAACATGCAAACACAGCCTGAATTTAACGTGTCTCATTGTGCATATGTATTCATCTACATTTGTGAGCAAGTGGAAGGGCAACTTTTCAAGGATTTTGTAGTAAAGTAAGAGAAGTTTATTGCTTATTAGCTGTTTTGCAACTCTCTTCAGCATTTTCAGTGCATGAAAATGAATGAGATATTAGCAAAAGTGTTTCTAACTCACCAATACAGCCATTACGTGACAGACTAGTAAAAGACTAACAGGTCCAACTTTAAGGGCTAAGACTTGATAAAGGTAAGGGTACAAAAGATGGTGCAGGAATTGTGTTTGACTTCCTTTTTCACTGTAAGTGTCGTCTTCTAGAATGTGTATGTTGTTACTGGCTGCTGATTAACTTAGTGGTTACTTGAAAGTCAGTCAGCAAACAAGGGTTTTCTCTGAATCTAAAAACAAGTATCAGTAATGTGGGAGATGCTTTCTCCATTCAAATGGTAGCTCCAGTCTCACAGAGCTTGCATTTAATCCTCCTTAACGTTGTTAAGTTACCAGCCATTCTGCCCTCTTAGAAACATGGTGACTTTCACATTTGTGTTGATGGTATGTTGGATGTAAATCTGCTTCCTAAACTGCATGGGTGTAGATGTTCTTGACAATGCTTCCTCTTTGGCAGGACAGAATAGATTTTCACAGGAGAGAAAAGTTGGATCATAAGGAAATCAGATAAAGCAGAGCAATAAATGAATCATTTGCTGAGAAAATCTACCTAAAATTGTAAAGTCTGAAAAAAGCATATTCTACATTTTCCCTCCCTAGTAGCCTTGTAAAGAATCCTATCAACTATGCTATTTAGTCTGTGACTGGCAGCGAAGCCTATGCCGTCATCATCAAGAATAACCAAGAATTTGTGCTAGTTTTAATTGAGTATTTGTGATGTGTAATGAAATATGGGATAATTGGGATGCCGTTTGTTGGGCAGAATTGGTTAAATCTGGAAACATCCAATTAAGCTTTGTACAGGAGAGTAACTGCTGTTGTTTGTATGTGATAGTGCTGTGGTTTATGGAAAGAGGAACTCTGGTATGGAAGGCACATCTTGGGCGCTGCCTCTGTTGTGAGCTCAGAAGCAGGAACTGCTTGTAGGGATCTGCAGCTTAAGGGAAGGATAACTTTTCCCTGCTTTTCTACCGTCATGCATAGGTCCTATCTGTGTCTTCAACCCTGGCATCAAATTCAACTGCTAGGCTTTCTTTCAGAAAAGATTAGTGAAACCAATAATAGCTAAGTGCCCTTGTGGAAGTCAGATCTGAGATGCTAAATGCCTCTGTCAGAATTTTCCTGGAAAAATGCAAATTTACAGTAAATGCAGCACTGAAAGCAGAAGTATTATTCTCCAATACATTTCTACACAGGTCAGCAGATAAAGCAGATACATTATGGAAGTGTGGCAGCAGAGCTACTCTGTCTCAGAGGCATTTTATTAATTTTCCAGGAATATAAATAAAGATGATTTCTTGTTGAATAAAGAGTAAAATATTTTTGCTCTCGTTTCTAGACCCTAAGTAATCATGAAGTACAATAAAAGGACTGTAAGGCAATTAGCTTTTTGACCTAGTATTCACCAACAGTAGATCCTGCTAACAGTGAGAATAGTCGTAATGACAGTTTGCAAGAGAAAGATTTGTATATTTTCATTATAGGCAGCTTTTTAATTCCTGAATTTTTAACTTTGTGGCCTAAATGGAAGCTTTGATCCAGCTACTAAGAAAAAAGTAAGACTGACTATGGTACATAAGGAGATATAATGCCTTAGAAAAATTGAGATGTGATTAGGTTCCAGGTCTCGATGTTGAGTTTCTCCTGAACGGCATGTCACTTGCATACATCTCAAGGGATCCCTTCTCTTCCTGTGAGATCAGCAGAAATGAGATGAGCAACAGCCTTTCAGAGTTGAGACAGAAGGTAGCTGCAAACACAGATGATGATACATATTCAACACATTCTAACTCCTCTTCATAGTTCCACAGTTCCAGACTACTGAGTCTGCAAAACACAGAAGAGGGTTACTTTTTCTGTTCTACCTCAGCAGGGGCTACTTATTGTCCTGGCTAGTGGAAGAAGTAATAGAGATCATTTGCTTGAACTATTCTAAGAGGAATGCTGTGCAACATCTGCAGAGACAGGTAGGACAGGAGCTGGGGTCCCATTAGATTCTTCAAGGGCTGGCACAGCACTTGACAGCTTCCAATTTGAAGCAGTTGTGCTTCAAATCACTCAAAGACACAGTACTGTATCTAAGAAGTTATAAGGATTCTTAGTCTTCCAAATCTCTAGCTAAGATTTGGTTGAAATCAGAAAGGATGAAGTTATAAATTATTACTAGTTCTTGTCTCTTATTGTTGTTATCAGAGAGTGAAATTTTCTTGTATATCCTTAGATGAATGTCTGTCCTTCAGGTTAATGGTAATTTGCTGTAGCTTCAAATTGAAGGTTTATTTTTATGTCTGTTTTGGTTGTAATTCTGTTTCTTCATAACGTTTAACAAGTCTATGATTATTTATG
>WHYT01017680.1:301480-334077 GCA_009806455.1 Tetrax tetrax
AGTATTATTCTCCAATACATTTCTACACAGGTCAGCAGATAAAGCAGATACATTATGGAAGTGTGGCAGCAGAGCTACTCTGTCTCAGAGGCATTTTATTAATTTTCCAGGAATATAAATAAAGATCATTTCATGTTGAATAAAGAGTAAAATATTTTTGCTCTCGTTTCTAGACCCTAAGTAATCATGAAGTACAATAAAAGGACTGTAAGGCAATTAGCTTTTTGACCTAGTATTCACCAACAGTAGATCCTGCTAACAGTGGGAATAGTCGTAATGACAGTTTGCAAGAGAAAGATTTGTATATTTTCATTATAGGCAGCTTTTTAATTCCTGAATTTTTGACTTTGTGGCCTAAATGGAAGCTTTGATCCAGCTACTAAGAAAAAAGTAAGACTGACTATGGTACATAAGGAGATATAATGCCTTAGAGAAATTGAGATGTGATTAGGTTCCAGGTCTCGATGTTGAGTTTCTCCTGAACGGCATGTCACTTGCATACATCTCAAGGGATCCCTTCTCTTCCTGTGAGATCAGCAGAAATGAGATGAGCAACAGCCTTTCAGAGTTGAGACAGAAGGTAGCTGCAAACGCAGATGATCATACATATTCAACACATTCTAACTCCTCTTCATAGTTCCACAGTTCCAGACTACTGAGTCTGCAAAACACATATTTGCTGTACAATGGCTTGATTTTTTACCTTGCCCTGGATGCCAACTGGAAATAATCTGTTTAGCTTGATCCTTGATCTGTCTTTGCATAACCTAGTCATATGGCCCATCATTAACTGAGTGGAAATGTCCCCATCTGGAAGAGGGTTACTTTTTCTGTTCTACCTCAGCAGGGGCTACTTATTGTCCTGGCTAGTGGAAGAAATAATAGAGCTCATTTGCTTGAACTATTCTAAGAGGAATGCTGTGCAACATCTGCAGAGACAGGTAGGACAGGAGCTGGGGTCCCATTAGATTCTTCAAGGGCTGGCACAGCACTCGACAGCTTCCAATTTGAAGCAGTTGTGCTTCAAATCACTCAAAGACACAGTACTGTATCTAAGAAGTTACAAGGATTCTTAGTCTTCCAAATCTCTAGCTAAGATTTGGTTGAAATCAGAAAGGATGAAGTTATAAATTATTACTAGTTCTTGTCTCTTATTGTTGTTATCAGAGAGTGAAATTTTCTTGTATATCCTTAGATGAATGTCTGTCCTTCAGGTTAATGGTAATTTGCTGTAGCTTCAAATTGAAGGTTTATTTTTATGTCTGTTTTGGTTGTAATTCTGTTTCTTCATAACGTTTAACAAGTCTATGATTATTTATGGAATATCATCATTTCTCTCATCAAGAAAGGGCTCCTTTTACAATAAGAATCTCCCCACAAATACAATAAGAATTTCCCCACAAAGCTCTTCCTCAGAAAAAAAAACAAAACAAAAAAACAGCCAGTTTTTTTTTTTTTTCTGTATTAAGTCGTGGCAAGATAAGGAGGCAGAAAGCAATTCAAACAGTTGATGGTGCTCACCTTTTCCAAAAAAAAAAACCCAAACCTTCCATCATATTCTATAGGTCCTTAGGATTAAATATTTACTTTTATTCAAGGTGCTTCAGTCTGAAACTTGTCTTTCTACAGCATCTAGTATAGTGGCATCCTGTTGCATGAGTGTTACTCCTGGATTCTATACCATAGGAATTTATATTATTAACAACAATACTATTAATAGTATTTTCAGGAGCAGAGTGCCCATGGAGCCATTCTGTGACAATGGTTTGTTGCTGAGTCTGACAGAAGCATACCCAGTGCTGAACTGCACGTACAGCTATTGATAGCACCCTAGATGAAATTTAGGTATGTGTATCTGAAAGCTTTACCTAGAAGAAAAAAAAACTAGCATTTTTTGAAAACCAGTAATTGTATAATGCTATGGAAACAGATGTGGCAAGACAGGCTAGTTGGACAGCCAACATATTGCACAGTGTGGGCAGAGCATTACCGAAATGCTGAGTCATGCTTACTATACACCCATTCCTTTAAGAATTTTTACTAAGACCAGGCACTTGCTCCTTAAAAAAAAAGTATTTGATCTTTAACAAGAGAATTTTTAATAGTCTTCTACAATAAAGCTGGTCTGCAAAGGCAAAGTATATTCCATTGAAGTATCTTCAGTGCCACTTCACTGAAATTCCAGAGTGTGGCCACTTTCCATGACCTGCCTTATACATGTGTGTTCTTTAACAGAATATTCTGTTAACGTTGCCAACAAGGGCTCAATAAGGTGATAGGAAATTAATTTCATTTCATATGACATCTCAAGATGAGCTTTATAAAGAGCATATTGCCTCTGAGTCCTGGGAAGATGACTGCATCTACTTTACTTGATGGCAAATTAGAAATGTAGGACTTTCTGCTGAGACTTATCACAGTGCATTTGGCTTCCTAAATTTGAAGCAAACCCACACTGCAAGAGAACATGCAGGGAATGACTAGAACAGAAGCAATGACTTAGCTAAATAACTTAAATGAACATTCCTTTTTCATGTTAGAGCAAAACAATGTTACAGCTTGTGTTTTAATAAATTGCTGCTTAATAAGGCCAGAAGTAAGTCATCTCTTTTCAACTAATTCCTGTTCAGCTTCCCCAGCTGTAAAACACTTATTAAAGAAAGTTTAGCAGCTGTACTGTTCTCTGAGGCATGAAAAATCTTGATTAAGGTTGCTATACTGGAGTCAATGAAGCTTAAACCTTGATATACTGGGACACGGGGAGGGGCCGAACTAGCTTTATACTCCACAGTGTTCTGCTGACCAATCCCCAGAGGACTGTTTGTTTTGGACTCTGAAAAGCAGCTTGCCAAACCTCCTGCCTGTAAGATAAGCATCATGTTGGCTACACGTATGTGCAAGGTTAAGAGCAGCCTGCAAGGAGCTGTGGTCACAGAAGAAAAGGGCAGGATAGTTTAAGCAGCCTCCAAGGCTGAGCTTCTGGCATTCCTGCTTTTGAGAAAAAGGAATGTGTCTGTTTGGGGGAAAAGATCACCTTTAAGTTTTTTAGACTCCAGGTGCTGGATTTGAGGAATACATTTCAGCTGCCTATTCTATTTGCCATAATAGCTCTAAGGAAAGCTGTGCCTCCCAGTAGTATTTAAATCACCACTTGAAAGATACTTCAGTGTAACTTCATTAAAAGCATTAATGCAAGGTGATTGATGATTGATGCAAAGTGATTATGTTGATGAGCCAGGTTCTACTCTGAATGACACAGGTAAAATCTTAATAAATTAATTATCCTTCATGGACATAGTCTGGTCTCTCATGTAACAGAACAAAGTTTCAACTACAGGATCTTTTCTCTGGTTACTACAGAAATGACCACTGAGCTCAGAGTATAGATAAGTAACAGACATAAACACTATTCAGTTCAGCACAGTATTAACATTAGCATTGTAGGGCTATTTTCACTATCAATCAGAATGTTTCTCATTATGCCTTGAATCTTAATTTTAATCTACAGCTTTTCTAAGTCACAAGGCAGATTTCTTGGAATAAATATCTGGTTTTCCTGGGCCAGATTCTATACTCAACTAAACGTTATAACTCCACAGACAAGAAAAAATGAGTGGAAATGACACAAGTGGGCTTATACTAGTTTATACACATATAACTGCTGGCAGTGGATCACTGATCAGCCTGACTTGATGGTATTCTCCATGCAGTTCATTAGCCCTGCTCCAAGTCTTCCTGATCATATCACACCAACCTGCTTCCATCATGGATGTCAGAGCTCCAGAGTTTTACCCTCTGTAATGTGTAAACCTTCCCACCCTTTGGGACAGGATGTTTCTCCAGCTGTTACGGGTGTTAGTGACTTGAAAGACTTTTCCAAGAAGTGCAAGGAAGTAATTCAGATGTATGAAGTTTCTGATGCTGACTGTCTTCAGCAGCTCTCTCGAGATCTAGGCTTTCCTGAGACTGAAGCCACTTCTGTTGTCTGAGTAGGGGAGCATGAAGCTGAGGAAGGAAGATCTGATGTATTGATAGATTTATTCCTTCCATTTGATTTTTCCTTTTAGATGTTTCTATAAAGAAATTATAACTTGGCATAATTATATCATTATACCTGCCTCAATTTAATGCATTTATGTCTAGAATAAATAATAAGACACAAATTTTTCTGGATAAATTAATGTTTTTCCATCCTGCAACCTAAGACATTACCAGCTATGTCACCTGCTAGGATGTATCTTCTGTAATTGTTAACCATTATTTTCATAGACAGATACAATCACAAAGGCATGGCTATGAACAGGGTATAGACAAAGGTAAAAATGACATCCACAGCATGAGCACTGAACACAGTTTTTATTTGCATGGAGACTTTTAGTACGCATAGATTTTACTCCTGGTTTTGTTTTTAATTACTTTAATTAATATACATTCCCTTCCATTTTTTTATGTCTCTCCTAGAAGTATTGATTCCATTGTATATAAAGAGGTTTGAATAGCATCGTGTGACTGAAAGGAATAAAACCTAGCACAAAGTTGGAATGCTAGCTGCTACAGATACAATGGTATTGCAGCCACAGGGTTAACTGGGTTTTGATTCCTGCATTTTTAATATTAATATTATTTCCCATTTGTTCAGCCATATGAGGTACAGGACTTTGAATTAGGCCTGAAAAGTGGGGGGAAAGTTTCATGTAGAGTTTGATTTTTGTTTTTGTTCAGTTTTGTTTGTAAGTCCTTGCAACAAATGACATATATTTAATTGCATTTCAATTTTTTTAAATTTTGTGCTTATTTTGGAAAGTATTATGAAAGACATTCACACGGGTCATGAACTGGTGTAACTGTTCTGATGAAAAGTATATAAAATATATTTGTATTTATTTGCTGATAAGTGAAAACTTTTCTCATCCCTGATTATAAAATTTAAGATTTAAAAAAAACCTCTGAAACACTGAGGTTTGTCTGGAAGAGTTTTAATCTGTAGTGTAAGCCTAGAACCTCCTTCTGTAACTTCCACTCGTTGACTGCTATTGCAAAATATCTTAGCAAGGAAAGAAGGGATTGTAGCTGGACCAAGGCCACTTGAGCAAAACACTGATTGGGAGATTGTCGTTATAAAATCAAGAATCATGTAAAAACATTTTTATGATTAATGAAGATAAGTTAATGAGTAACTGGAAAAGAACAGTTCGCACCTCCGTATTGTGCCTATTTAGATGTAACTGGCTTTAGTGAAATCACATGGCTGTTGTATTTTATTTGTATAACCTTGTCTGACTTACTAAAAATCACTTGAGTGTTTTTACAAGTTTGTTTCTTTTTTTTATTAAAGCAGAGAGGCTGAGTCATTGTTCTTAATCCGTCTGTACACAGACAGCCTCTGATGTGCATGCCAGCATTCATATTTAGGGAAAAGTTAATGAAGAATGAGACTATATGTTTCTGTGAGTGTAAATAGCAGTGAAATCAGGCTTTTGGTGTCATGCTATGCGTAACAAATTATGATGATGTATATTCTAATTACAAATTGACTAGTGTTTCAATATATTGTCTTGGGTCTATGGTATAAAAGTTCAAGGCACTGTGGGTTTTAAATGTCGCTCAGAAGTTGGGTATTACTGCTGACAGCAATGTCAAAGCATGGCATTATGGAAGTAAAGATGTCATCCTCTGGACTGTCAGCCTGCGATGTGCTTGCTCGTTTTGGTTCAACCATACACTCTGAAATGCTGCGTAACAATGTGTTCCTTGACAGCTTTTGTGGGTGAGGTCTGCTGCAAAGCAAATGCTTGTGATGATTAGCTAGGTAACTTTTGTTCTGACTGTTCCTTGACTTTTGTTTTATTTATTGTTTTGTGGCTGACATCTATTTGGTGATTTCTATTTTGACATGTATTTTGATCCGCTAGATCATCTTACTTGCAAAAGTCATCTGTAGTTAGAGATCATTACAACCTAGCAGTTCTGCAATTGCAACTCATAAGGCATATGATCACATTCTCAGGTATTTACTGATCCAGCTACCCTGTGTTTTGACTACAAAGGAATTCTACCAAGGATGGAGTTTCCCAGCTGTATCTCTCTGCATCAAAGCAAAAGCTAAAAAATAAAAGAGAAAAAAATTAGTGGATGTAGTATAAATAGGTCAGGCAATTCAGATAGGAAATAATTATTAAGTGCATATTGCAATAATTAAAGACACACTGCTTAAAGACTCAAAACAGAAGAGCTTAAAAACAATTAACTGTGATTTATTTCCTGGAAGAGAAAGCTAATATTCTAAGCTTTCGTTGACCTATGAATATCCTAATTTCACTCTTTCTCTTCCCTGACTTCTCTTCCTTCTTCCTCTTCTCCAGCTATGTTAGAGAATTTAAGTTATTTCCAAGGGCTCCAAACAGTCTACTGTAAAATAATAGACCTGCTTTTTGTTTTGTAATTTTGTTATCAGTATATTTTATAAACAAATACGTATAGTTAGATGAGATTTGCTGCAGAAACCAAGCTTAAATTATCTCCCAGTTATACTCTAACATGAACAGAAATTAATAGGCCAGTTCTTTTAGTCCAAACATACACCGGTTTATACTACAGATAAATTCTTTTGGCTAGAATGGACTTAAATGTGTCCTGTATGTATAATGTATCCTCTATGTTCACAGGCTCGTGAACATGTATCATAATAGATCACAAAACATATCACAGATCATCTTATTTTCCTTTTTCCTCTCCATTTTCTTTACTTGTAGTTTGCTGTCATTTCTTGCTATCCCATTTCTTTAATGTCTTGTACAGTCATCTGAATTGAAACATTTACACTGCAAAGTACTGCCACACTATTGCTCCCGTATAAGCAGGTAGTAGTATTAAATATGATTGATAATCAACAAGTGAAATGGAAATGTAAGCCATTGTGTTATGTTATCTGCTGTGAAGTAATGACATCCTCTTTTTATCCTCCTTTTCTTTTATGATAGAATGAAAGTTTCTGAAGAGCCTCTTGTCACCTTCTGTAGTCCCTGGTATGTGTTTTTCCTGTTAGGGATGCAACCAGAAAATGTAGATGGAAACCAAGAGGTTAATGTGTAGGTTTCACTAGAAAAGGCAGCTGTAAAAAGCAGTACGTCACTGATACTTCTCTTTCTTCTCTGTTAGCATTTCATATCTATTTAGGTGAGAAAAATAAGTTACTACTTAAAAAATGTTATTCAAAGGAGCAGCATGTGGAGGTGACCCAGACTTAGTGTTTGCCTATTCATCACATAGTTTTCAGCTCCAGTCTGAATTTCATAATCTTTGCAGATAGCTGGAAGACAGAAATAAAAATTTAAAACTAAAATCTTCCAAGAAGCTATACCAGTAGTAGAGGTAACATCGTGAGGATCAGCAAAATACTGAAGTCAGGATTTTGCTTATTGAAAAATTCCTTGCTTGAGATTCTTAGATAGTGATTGATTTTTCCAATGATCAGACTCCTGTAAAATATGTTAAATTTTGCACCCAAACTCTTTAAGCATACAGAATAATAAAATATTTTAAAATGTCACTAGTATGAGCAACAATGCATTTACCTGTCTTAGACAAGCAAAGAGAAGCTACAGCAGGCATAGTGACATAATTGCCTTAGGTCTTTGAAATTTTTTTGTTAGTCTAAAATCTAATTCACTGACTCTTTTCCACAAGTATATTTAAGCTTTCTAGGTAACAATTCAGGCAAATAATAACAAAATTTTTATGATCTGATATGAAGGAATTTCTTTAGCAGTGGCATCAGTAAACCAGGAACAATTTGGTTTCATTTTAATTGAAAAATTTTTAAGGAATTGCTTTGTAATTGTTCCTAACTCTTTTTCTGTGCTAGAGATCATAGGAACTAAAAAGAAAGAGAATTGGTATTCTAGCATTTATATTCATCTGGGATATTTTGTTTGCAGTCATACAGATCCTAAAACATTAATGTAGAATGAAATAACAAAATCAAATATTATTTATTATTCTAGGAGCTGCAGCTGTCACTATCTTTAATAAATACTGTTCACAATAAACTTACACCTTTCAGGTGAACCTGCAGGACAGAGGAAAACTAAAAGATAACTTGAAGAATAACGAACTTAGAGATTGCACATAAATTCAGGTAAACACCAAGCTGGACTAGTCTAGTTCTTACTAGAAAATACCTGTTTCAGGCTGGCAAATGCAGTACCTACTGGAGAGATATGAACCTAACTACCAAGCAGGCACAATTAGCAAGTCCGACATTTTCCATCTATGAGCAAATTTATTGGCAAGGTGTCTAAAACAAGAAACTGAAATATGTGCTTGCAGTGCAATGAGAACTGAAGAGTACCTGCTAGCACTGTCGCTGTTCTGTGACATCCCACCATTGTTTTTTTCAGCCACACTTTTCTCTGCTACTGTACTGATGTGGGCAGAGAGGGAAGAAGTGTGAATGAAACCGGGTATAGCTAAGAGACCTGCTCCCAAGTAGACCAAAGTAAAACTAATTTACCTGATATATTTGTAATTTGCACTGAATTTATTACAGAGACTAATAAAGACATGTGCATTCAAATGATTTATCCTGGGGCTACTTTAAGAAAGTAATTTGTAAGCTAGGCTGCAATATAGAGATTTCTGTGGTCATTTGTTCTTTGTAGACTAGTATGTGCAACCTCCCCCAAAGACTGCTTGTGATCTCCTTTGTTATCCTCAACTCTTAGAATAATTTCCCATATTTCTGCAGCACAAATTATTTGGTCATCAGGTCAGGCAGGTACATCCTGTGTAACCCAGAGTATGCAAGAATAGAGAGAGACACAAGGAGGATTACATTAATCATTGGTGTCTCCACTGCATTTAATAGATTGATCTCAGGATTTTTTTCCATTGCAGGAGATAAAGCAACTATATATGAATAACAGGTTATTAGATCAGTAAAATGTTTTTAAAGTAGCCTGTACTTGATGGCTCCTTTGGTTTTGGATTGGTACCTCCACCGCTGCATGAACTCTTCTTCCTTGGAAATAGGGTCAAAGCTTTAAATGTGGGGATATGAGAATACAAAGATTATGTTTATCATCTGCGGTAGTGCAGTGTTGCTGAAGAGATCATATTTGATCGTACTGAGGTCATATTTGTTAACGCTAGTTTAAGACTCATTACCCCACCTAAACTGCCCTCCTGTCTTCTGGAGAGGTCCCCACAGACAGTGTGCTGTAATTCTGTTGCATGGCACAAATTAGCAGGAGTGCAATGAATCTAAATGTTTGCAGCTCTTAGGTACAGTATTGAGCTGTAAGCAGTTTCTGTCAGAACTGTGCAGAGTAGCTTGCTGTCAAGAGAGAAGGTTGTTCCAAGAGAGCCATTAATAACATAACCCATAAAGTAGGAGTGGGGAGAAAAAAAGGCCTCCTTAAGGGCTAATTCCACCTCTGATAGGTTGTACACTTACGCACCCCTCTTGCTACCCTATAACAAGACAACCAAGTGATTGTGCTAGTGGCTAGGCATTTATGAAGGGTATATATGGCACGTGCACGAGGAATTCCCTGGTGGCTTACAGGCATTCAGCACCTACTGTTGTGAGTGCTGTAGTACAGCTATGAATGACAGGAATCAGTAGTATTACACTGTTGTTGTTGTCACTACTATTCTGTGAAAACTAGCAACTGGATCAAGACTGTATTCTTATTTCTCAAAAGCATCCAAGCACCTGTCACACGTTGTTTGTACTTGTTGCCACAAGCCGAATTTTATTCAGAAGCCAGATGGATGGTTTCAGATCTTACTTGAATCCACACTAGGCATCCACTCTTAACAGCAGAAATGTACTGTTGCAAAGAAACCCCGTGCTTTAGGGATTCTACATTATGTACAGGGTTAACAGGAAAGCAGCAGACCTAATTTATGTGTAGTTGCCACAGCAGCAGAAATACTGTTTTCTTTCAATGATTAATGTGCTCAATAAAAGTGTAGCATCTGCTGCCAGTTTTCATTAACAAATAAATGAAAAACAAACCCGCGTGGTAGGCAGTGTGTCTGGGGACAGCTTAAACAGGACTGAGCTGCTTTAGATTTCAGCTCTTTTCTTTAGCACAACAGTGTGGAGCACTTTCTTGTTTATAGGATAAACACACGGGATTGAAGTGATCTGTGTAGCACACAGAAATGGTTGCCAACCCATAACATTGTGCAGAATGCAAAAATTCCATAGCTGCTCCCTTGGGAGTCATAGGCTGCAATCTTCTTGCATGTTGGTTTCAGTGTAAATAACAGTTAAATCATCAGAACAGACAAGCTGCCAGTAAAACTTTGAATAAAATATTAGTTAGTTCGTTTTCCTTCCTTCAGTATACAAGTTCAGCAGACTCAGAGCTCAGCCCTTGTATGGATTCAGGAGACCTGGCATTTCATACAACATTAATACAAGTAATGCATAAATGTAAGGCTGTAAATGTGTGCATTTTTAGCTTCTTTGCAACAAAGTAGACTCTCTGAAATACAATAGATAACTTTATTTTAAAATATATTTTCAGTGGAAATAGGGCTTAGTTGATCATGGTGTCTTTCTCTTCCATATTTTTTCCTTATAATTTCTGAACCATATTGGCCACTTCCACCCTCTTTGACAAGGACAAAATGGGAAGGAGGGTTTACGTACAACAGCGTCTCACAATAGGGGAGTCGCAGTGCCTACTTAGAGACATCACAGAATCCACACAGCAGGGAATCATTGTGAGTACGCTATCCTTGTGGAAGTTTTTATCAACAATTGCTGACTGAAGTGAGTCTGTGAAATTGTAAGAAGATGGTCTTTCTCAGCTCTGGTACTGCTAAAACTGCTTGCCTTCATGGAAGTTTGAGAGTCATCACCCAAGTCATCCACTCAGACTGGACATGCCTTTATATCTGTGACAGAATGGAAAAAAAAAGAAAGAACTTTACTGAATCAATCTCGAGATGTGTAATGATTGGAGTATTGCTTTCAGCACTTCCAGTTGTTTCAGACTTTTTTGTACAGAAATTAATTTATTTTAAACAAATAAGCAGGAACTATTTCCAGCAATAATGTGGCTATCTTTCAGTCACATGGAAGCCTAGCAATCTCTAGAGCCATCTGTTTGCATATTTGCAAAATACAATTTATTAATTAGTCATGGAAATACATCAGAGAATGGCAAAAACATTTCAGTACTGAAAACAAAAGATATAAGACCATCATGACCTCAGGGAGGTAATGGAGCAATCCCTGCAGGTTATATGATGAGGGACAAGCATGGATTGGGGATTCTCAGGTATTTGTTCTGAAATCTGATGAATACTCTTAAGCTTAATGGCAGTAGAGAGAAACTAGCTGTACCTTCAACTGTACCTGTGAGCTATGCTGAAACCAAGGAAACGTTCCCTATAAATGTTAGATAGGAGGCCAATTCATCTGCACTGCTGTTCTCATAAAGTCAGCCTCTCCCAATTATCTTCTCTGCAAAGAGGAAAATACCTCCAGATAGAAGAGATTAAGCTACATTTCAACAATCACAAAGGCTAAGCTAACAAGCATCCAAAAATGTGTATATCCCAAATAGATGGGAATAGATTTACAGCTTCCCTGTATGTGACTTTGGTGTTTAGTACAAACTTGACACTCTGTAGCTTGTAGGGTCACATGCTGAAGAGAATTTCAGGTTACTGAAAACAGAACTTAGTCCTCAATCGTGACATACTGTAACTATCATCACCATGCAAATGTGATTATTTGCTCATTAACAGATATCCCTCTATATTTAATTGCATCACACTTTTCAATCTTATATTCTTTCTGTGGTGATTATGTTCCCGGTCTAGCAGGAGTCTTCAGGCTCTTCAGGTATTTACAGCGTGTGCTATGCAGAATGATGCGTCAAGCAGGTGTGGCAAAGGACAGGGCAGTTCAAGTAAAAGGAAATTGAAATGTATTTTCAAAGAGAACGTACAAATAGCTTAGTGTTTGATTTCCAGGGTGGTGATTAATTGCAAACTGTAAGATAAGAACATACAGGACAAATAAGAGCAATAGCCATTTGTTATATCATGTAGTAGATTCACCTCTGGTTTAAGCTGGCTTTTGGTGGTATGAACCAGAAAGCAAGGACTCTGGCAGTGTAAAGAGAAGCAAAAGCCTGAATTCCCACTCTGGTAAATTCCTTGGGCTGGCAAGCTGTACACAGAGGACACTGATCGCAGCGGTCTGTGCAGGCTGAGATTTTCTGGCACTCTGTGAGGCTATTCAAAACGTTACCCTTATCAGACATGGTGAAAATTAAAATATAGCCTGCCCACATGAAAGTGCAGATCATACCCATGCTAAAGTTGATCCTAGACATTCACTTGTATTTGCTTGTGCTAGAAAGCAAATCTTGGGTTACGTGTACATTCTGAGTTCAGGGAATACCAAGTGACTGTATTTAAATCCTGAATTCAAATGCCAGCAATATGATCTGCAGGGTCAGGAGATACCGTGTGTCTCCTAGACTTTGTCCAGCTTATACGTGAGCTAAGCTAAAGAGCAAAGTAAATTTGGAGCTTTTACTCCTTTCCCTTGTATTTATAAAATGATTGTACGCTTTGGTACAACTTGTAGTTCCAGCTAAAAGCTGTAAAAGTTGCTGTGTTCCAGGTCATAAATTGGGGCGAGATGGCAGTGCTGTGTGATGAGGCTTGCACAATACCCATGCAGCATATATCTGACTCAAGGCTTTCCTATTAATTCCTCACTTCCATGAACACAAAATTCGTAGTGTTCTTTTTGTACTCTGAAGAACATCTCCTTTTACATGCCACAACCAGAAATGTCTTTCATAGAATTCCTCAGGATGTAATGCAGTGAAGCAAGATCATCTCTGAAATGAGTTTATGTGGTTCCCCATTACCCAGTGCCTCACACCACTGGTAAATGAAATTAGTTCCTGGCCTGAACGTTCCTGCTGTTATCTAACTCTCACTGTACTTCATGTCAATTATTAACATCAGCAATGATAGAAATCTTAACACATGTTAAGAAACAAGACTCCTACATAATTTTTGTTAATCTCTATTATTTTGCCCTATGATCTTTGTTTCAGAGCCTACCTTTCTCCATCTTGTTTTCCAGCGTGCTCTCACAATTGGAGTGTTTGGGGCTGATATATTTCTTTCAGTCTTTGGAGGACACACTGCAAAAGCTGTTTACTATCTATTTCATCCTCCAGCCAAAGATCTTGTTCGTCATGTATAAGCCTTCTGTTTATGAGTTAATTTTACCCAATAATGCCACAAAGACTTTAACAGTAGACACCACTAGATTACTTAGCTGAGCTCTCAGATCAGAACATAATTATACATACTAAGGAAGTCACTTAATGTTTTTTCAGTGAATTTCGGACCCAGTGATGCTCCTTTGATTTTTCTTAAGGTAATAACTAATGCAGAGTGAAACTTGCTAACTGCTAACAAAGTGAACGCTCCAGTTATGTAAAGCTTGGTGTTGGTGGGGGTAGGGAGGAAGTGGATGGATGTATACTTCAGGCACTTGGAATGAAGCAGAATACAAGGGGCTGATTTGGCTTTGCTGTACTCCCAGTGGAGATTTGCAGTAGTACATACTGATCAGAAAGTACTTAGGATTCTCCAGCTGGGAAGGCTGAATGTGTATCCAGTCCCTAGGAAACACTAATCTTGGTACAGCATGTGTATTGAGGGTAGAGGAAAACGTCATTAGAGACATGTCTTTCTGCTATTTCTTTTCAGAGGATACAATTTTAAGCTTTGCCATCTGGCAAGTGTCAAAGCAGATTTCCATCTCCTTTAACCTTCTCCACGTTTGGGTCTTGGGAAGAGATTCAGGGAGCTACAGCTTGCCTCTTGACAGACAGCCTCACTATTCCTGCCTTTGTCCAACAGAAAATGGTTACACCAGGAATCTGACTCAGGAGAAGTTTGGGGAGTGAAAAGAAGTGCAGGACTAAACTCATGGTATGTGCTCTTCTCAACAGGATAAATGCCAATAGTATCCAGTTCTGGGTAATCCCACCCCCATGGTTTTTCACTGCCATAACATAATTGCATGTGTGCAAATGGCAACATATGTGGGGTTTTTTTTTTTTTGTATGATTGAATATTGCTTTGCACCTGGGACAATGAAATATAGAAATCAGCTAGAAACAAAAAGAAGCCTGGAAATTTCACAGCTGAAGTTTCCCCAGCTTCATCGAGTCGTATCAGAAGAGCTGTTCTAGCATTGCAGGTGTGAGCTAGTGATTTATTCTGAAGAGTCACAGCCTGTTACTTTTTTTCTTTTCCTTCCTCGGCTAGAAAAAAAAAGCTGCCAGGACTAATCCATAGATGTAAGTGTACTCATTCTTCTCTGCAACCAAACTGATCTCTGAATCAGAATTCTGACAGAAGTCAGTCAGTGAGGCTGTAGGTTGCATCTGTACAGGCCATAGAATACAAGAAGCAGTAGTGTTAAACAGTACCAGAATCAATCAGTGATCCAGGCTACTTTTAAATTCCTAGGAATTATGTAATTACAGAGCCCACTTGAATTAGAGAGTGGTATAGGTCAGTCATGAAAATATAGCTCTTTTTTTAGTCATTGGTGTGTTTTATCTTTTCAACTGTAAGGTGATTCAGTCTGGCAGCTTTTTTGTGTTAGCTTTATTTCACACCAAATCACTTATTAAATGTGTAGAAACCTTGTGAAATCAGATTGTTATTTGAAATGCAGAAGACTTAGAACAGATTCCCCCAATAAACTTAAGGAGACCAGGACAAATTCCTACTTAGAAAGAGAAGAGGCAGTGTTAGGTTCTGATAGACAAAATGAGCTTGCAAAACATCCATGGAACAAAGAAGGTCAGGAGAATAACATGCTATTGCATTTTCTTTTGTGTTAACTGTGGCTAGCTGCTGAATTACAATAACATGCGGCAGATAAAATATCTGGGCCACTTCCTTGAACCCTTTTTTGAATTCTGGTTTTTGTGGAGCTCTCTGTGTTTCAGTATGGCTGGAATTGGTATCTAGCTTCACTCAGCTCTAGGCCAACAACTGAATGAAACTTCCTCTCTATAGGATGCTGCGCAATGCCAGATACCCTAGATGTTGTGTTGTTTCAGTGTGCTATTTTATGCTTGCACACAGAGGGAAAATTGATCGCTAAGTGTCAGCATAAAGCCAATGAGTGTGGTAGCAATTCTTCCCCTGTAGCACTGCTTATCTCCACCAAAGTCACAAACACCAGGTTGGCTTTAATAGGATTCTGGCTGATAGGGCACTAAATACATCTCAGCCAGAGATGCACATGTCACCAGCGTGCTGGCCTCTTGGAGGGGTTTAGCACTCACTCAAGTCCTGCCAACACAAGTACTGCAGTGTTTTGACGCTATCTGAATGTCCCCCATTAGGATTGACTCAGCCCAGCCAGAGATAATTTGCTGCAGGATTGAAACACACAGTACGAAGCACAAATAATTTTGGAAGAATTGAAACATTTGGGATGGAAGTCAAGTACAAGATCCTGATAATATGGGAAATGTTGCTGATTATTCTGTTGCGCAGTCACAGGACAGCAGGAGCTGTCCTTTGTGTTTCAGGTCAAACGCTATCTCAGAAACAACCCCAAAACTTACAAAAGAATATAACCTGCAAAGAAATCAGGAAGAAATTAGGTTTAATTTTGCAATGTAGTACAACTGGGAGAGAGAAGCAGTGGACAGAAAAGTACTGGTAGAAATTTTCTCCTTAGTACACGGATTTGTGATGAAACTAATAACACCAATTTCAAGAATGCCAGAAGGCATTCTCCTGAATTGAGAGAGGTTATATATTAGAAAATTCAACTGGAAAAGGAAATAATCGTAATATGTTGACTGCTATGAGTTACGCAGTTATATACCAGTATCAAAGCTCTTAGCTGACCTTGAACAGCTGTGTGAATTACAGAGATACACTACTTTAGTGAGCTGACACATATGTTATTAAGTCGTATCGTATGTATTAGATTTCTTTATAATTTTCTAGTTGTGGTATCAGTTATATAGTAGCATGGGGGGATATTATCACCATTCTGAAACGAAGTACCTGAGATGCAGTCTTGTTTGTCTTGAACTGTTAACAGTGATGGCAGAATTGGAGCTAGTACCTGCAGCTAACTCTCAAGTTTATTCCTCCTCCAAGTCTTCAGAATCCATGCTAATGTTGCCATCCCTAACTCATCGGTACTGCAAAAGGCACATGTAGTAACGTGATGGATTTCCAATAGACCTGAAGAAGTATTAAGGCCAGTGATTTGGGGATTATTCATAGGGAATATAGTTATCTATCATCTGTGCTCAAGGAGGGAGATTAAAATGGGAATAGGCAGAGAGAACTGTTAGTGAAATGATTATAGGAATTGGAAGGTTTCATTGTAGCATGAAAGATAGAAACATGTTTAATTAAGCAAAACAGAGGCAGTGTAGGGGCTAACAGATAATATTGACACAAGAACTGAAAGATGTAAATTGGCCAAGAGTAAATCTGGAGTGGAATTTTTATATAAGGTCAGTTAGAGCAAAGAAGTTCTGAAATAGTCTTCCAAGAGAAGTAGTGAGAGGAAAAATAATCTAATTTTAGGATGGAACATAGTACTTTTATGAAAGGACGAAATGGTGCAGTGCCATAAAAGGCAATTGTACTCAGTTACTCCTGAGATCACCTTGCAGTCAGTGTTCCTTTAATCCTAAATTTCTATGGACCATTTGAAAGCATGGACAGAATTATTACCACCAGGCAAGGATTTTATTATCACAGAACTAGGCTGTTCTTTGCCCTAGACACACTGCTATCACAATTTTGAAGAGATTGCTCATAGTAGGTATTGGTTAAGCAAGAACTGGCACTGAGGGCTTTGCTGATGTAGCCACTACAGCGTGTGGGACATGTATCTGGAAACTGCAATTCTGCATCATCTGCTACTGCGAGTTATGTGGTGCTACATGGACAGCAGCAAACAAGGTGAGTTGATGATACTGCCATGAACTTACCTTATTTTTTGCCCTTTTTTTTTTTATAATTAATGTTTACAACACCCTTAATTCTATACTGTCATTAGAGCCTGCTGTTATGCAAAGGCATTATTACCTTTTTGTAAGGTGATTCTTGAAATACCATGCTGCCCTCTTGAGGTTGCACAATATGTGTTTTGGGTTTGGGGTTTTTCAGCCAGTTACTGGTAAGAAAAAGACATTTAGATAAAAATTTGTTTCTTATGGAAATAAGCAGGTTAGGCATAAGCATTTCAAAGCCAGCTCCATGATTTGGATATTCCAAAAGGAACTGGTTGTGCAGAACCTTGCAAATATCTTTGTCTTAATTTCTCCACCTCAACTCCTCAAAAGATCTAGAGGGTCATGTGCAGAAGTGCCAGTGGCTGAGAGTAGAGTTAAGTTGTTTTTGGTTTTGTTTTTGTTTTCAGCAGTGGGAGGAATCACATTTCTGGTACTCTGACATTGGCCAACAGTCTTGTATGAGTTTGGTCCTGCCACTATCATCAGTGGTAAGGCATACAGTGACTGATAAATCCTCTACTTCAGAGATCTGGCTGCCTGAGAGTTTATTCCAACTGCAATGTCTCATTTGAAATGATTGCTTAAGATAACTAAATGTGTCTATATTGGCAAAACGAGGAATGCAAGTGATTAGAACAACTGCTGTAAAGCACAGGCAAAGTATAAGCACAGAGGAGGAAGACTGTGACAGAAATTGCCTCTGATAGGGTTTGGGCTTTTTTTTAACATTAAAAAGAGGGAAGTTACTGGAGTGACTCTGTGTAATAGTCTCTCTTAAATGAATTGTTTAACATGACAGGATAGACAATGGTGGGAATACGATTATGTGAAGTAGGTTGCCTAATTGCTCACTTTTTATTCATTGCTGTGGGAATCAATTTCTAGTACAGTGTGCTCATCAGAGACAAACAGACTGGAACAAAAGAGGAAGGAGCTGGTTCATTCCTATGTGTTTTTGTGCCACAATAAGGCTTGGATTTGAAAGGGTATGAGAAGACCTTTTAGCTATCTGTCTTCTCCCCTTCTTCTCCACAGTGCCTGTGCCATTCCAAGGGATTCCTAGAGAAGATAATGATAGCAGCTAGAAGCAGAGGTGTGCCGGGAATTATTTCTAGTGGCAGAAAGTTTGTCAGAGCTTTTGCAACCTTGATTAGAGGCAAAGGTTTCAATTTGTCCATCTAGTTTTAGAATATTTGCTGCCTGTCCCTAAGGGTTCCTCTCAAGCCTCAGTTGTGTCTTTAGAGGATAACATGAGTGAGACTCAGAGCCAGCGTAGTGTTTGGTGAAGCTTCTTTCAGACGGGCTGCCATGGTTGAGAGACAACGCTTTGTTGGCAATGCGGGTGGGAATGACTGACAGTTGTAATAGCAATGCCAAAATGAATGCTAGCCTTTGCGCTATAAATTGCAATTCCAGCTGCTCAGACGGGAATCATGGGTCCCTGTACTGCATCTCCAGTCTGCCTGCCTTGACTAGAAACTAGTAATTGTACTTCACTGACCAAATATCCGTGGAATGACTAATGCAAATGAACCTCAAAACCATCCCCATTACAGGCATTACTGTTACTAAATATAGGAGAAGTATGTGTTCTTAATATCATGTAAAAGGAAAATCAATGCCCTTTTCTGGTATCTTCTAAAATTCCAGAAAAATAGGCAATGGTCTGTGTATTTATTTTTTCAACAGTAGATATAAATGCGCCTTGGCCAGTCTTTTTGCGTGCAAAATTTCCAGACCCCCAGTACTCTATTTTGTCATACATATTTTCAAGTATTCTTTTATTTTCTCTGTAATGATTGACACATAGAACGAGTAAATAGCACTACAACTAAAAAAAAAGCCAAGTGAAAAATGAACTAGAAGTGTTTATAGCTGTCTGTGAAAAAGCACTTCCTTTTCACAGCTTGCCTGGTTGAAAGCCAGTCATTGGTGTTCACTTTTAAATTATCAAATGCTTATTTCCAGGTCAGGATATACCTGCCAAGGCCAGCAACCATGCAAAAAAAACCCCAAAAACCAAGAAAACAACCAAACCAAAAAGACCCTAAGAGCTTGATAGAGTCAACTACGGAATAATGTATTTAGAAATAATTTGAAGAGCAGGACGCTGACACAAAACCCATACGTTTCTTATTGAAAATTAATCCTATTTACTGACACTGTTATTTTTCACAAACAGAATTTTTTTTTATGTGGAGAGAGCTTAAGTGAGTACAATCTCTTTCCTTTCCCTAATGCAGAATAGGTACGCCTTGTTCCTCAAGGCAATGTGACTCTTCAGTAGCTCCCCTGCCTGATATAGCATGTCTTTTCACTTGTGTGGTTCATAACTTCTTAGAGACCTGCAAATTGAAAATACTGCCATATGTCGTCATGGTGCATAATTATAGCAAAAAAATACTGAATAGAGACTACACTTATGTTCAGCTGCCTTCCGTCTCTCTTGTCATGTTACTGTCATATATTCCCTTTTTGAAGGTCTGTTTACTGGAGAGGATAACAGATAAAAAGAATCATAGAGTCATTTAGGTTGGAAAAAGCCTTTTAGATCATCGAGTCCAGCCATTAACTAGCACTGCCAAGTCCACCACTAAACCGTGTCCTTAAGCGCTACGTCTACACATCTTTTAAATACCTGCAGGGATGATGACTCAACCACTTCCCTGGGCAGCCTGTTCCAATGCCTGACAACCCTTTTGGTGAATAATGTTTTCCTAATGTCTAACCTAAACCTCCCCTGCACAACTTGAGGCCATTTCCTGTTTCATGAATGTGACAATGTCACACAAATTAGACTCCTTGACACACTATGAGAGAGACTTTTTCAGTGTCTGTCAGATGAGAAAAAGCTCAAAAGGGACAATGCACCACCACAGTTTATCCAAATACCATGACCTTCAAGGCTGCTGAATTGTCAAAAAAAGAGTTTTGAACTTTTAATATAATAATACCTGTCATCTGAAAAAAATTCTGCAATAACTGCCAGTTCTGACAAAAAAAAAAAGGGGCAGCTCCAGGTCACTGGAAAGCAGGGTAGATCTTTGGTGGACTTGTTCTGCCCATTCAGGACTCAGCCATGCCCAGAACATCTCCAGAGTGAGCAGCATCACTCCTTTTATGTAAACCTGGTATCTAGAAGAATGTAGCTGTGGCAACCCAGACTGCAAAGGCATACCTAACATCTGGGGTGAACACTCAGGAGCAGGAGACCTTGCCAGGTAGAATATTCTGCTCTTTGTAGTACAGATATGAAAGTTATTTTCAAAACAATAAATTGTGACACATCCGCAGTTCTAGGATAAATTTTAAGAATACTGTTGCAAACCATGGCCAGAATGCAGAGCTTCTTTATAAGCAAAATTTCTGGAAGAACCCGCAGAAATAGAACTAGGGATACGATGGGAACTGGTAACAAATAGACATAAAAAAATACCTATCCTATATTTTATGCCTCAGTGGCACTTCCGTTCTTCAGAAATTTCTTTGAGAAAACTTAAATGCAGACAGATTACTGCGTAACTTTTTAAGCCAAGTGTATTAATGACATTTTGCCTGTAACCTCTAGAGCCATTTTGCCTATAACTCTAGAGCAGTGCTTTTCAGGTTTTCTGTGGGCCCTGAGATATCCCAAGTGAAAACCTGCTTAGACATCTCATATGCAAAAACTGTTGTAGAGCTGTTGTTGAGATTCATGTACTTTTCAGTCTTGCTTTATTGGTTTCTAGCAGTTCATGGAAAATCCTGTGGTAAGGTTCCCAGTTTTCCTATCATTGTTGTCACATTAACATTGAATAGGGATATTGCTCATGCATACTTAGTTTTAGTATCACCTGTTAATTTAGTGACACATGTCTGACATGAAACCTAAGTAAGTGCATGCTTAGTAGTAGGAGCTGTAAAGTATCTATGCATTTGTGTGATACATTTTATCTATTTTATTCTGCTAACCTCCATCTGAACTAGTGTGTTACAGCCTTAACACAGGAAAGCTCAGGCTTTTGCATGCAGTAGAAATATGCATCAGTAAACAAAAGCAGCAGCAGTTGCGTACTCAGCATCTATGAACTGTGCCGTTTTATATGTTACTCTTCTTTTTAAACTAAAATTATACATAACACTCAGCTAATTACTAGGTCCGGCTTATTATGCCTAAAGCCACATGACCCTGAATTCAAACACTGTCTGATTTCAGCCTAAACAAGATTGGTCTGGACCGGTACTAAACGGTGAAGAAACAAGAAATGACCTTCAGTACCGACGCTTGCTGCTGGTTCAGAGGGGACATATGATCATTCAGTAAGGACACACTTTTTCCTGAGTTGGCGCTGAACAAGGTGGGAGGTAAAGTGATGTTATTAAAAATGCTGGCCAAAGTACAATTTCATCAAAAACTTACATATTCACTCTTGTTATAAATTATAAATAAGACCTCTTTTTCTATACTTGCATTTTTATATCCGAACTAGTGAAAAGTATCAGAACACGAATCAAATTATTTGTAAAGTATTATTGTGTTACTAACTAGTAACAAGTTGTTTCTGTCTCAGAATTTGGGGAGTGTAAACAGAAATAAATTTGATCTTGACAGAGCCAAACACATTTTTTTATTAAATCTTATATAGAGATCCTACGAAAGGAAAATTCTAATTTTCAGCTTAAGTTCCTGTAAAAGCACACATCTGCAAAGATGTATGCAGCTGAAAAGAAAATATGATGTGACTTCAGCAGATCATCTGGGCTTGTCATGTGTTGTACGACTGTAGACATTGTAAGCTTGAAATCAGCCACTATTACATTACTGTAATTTCTTATGCAACTATTTTTATGGCTTTGTTTAAGATATTTTACACCTCTGTAGTAATCCTTAGATCAATGTAATTAATAATAGTAGATTACACAATTTGTCATCTCAGATTCTATTTCTTGACAATGGAGCATTTTGTTTTACTTGGTTTCATTCTGGTACTGTATACTCATTGCTTCTGAACTCTAGCCCTTTCAGATATCCAGACACAGAGTTAAGTTCTGTTCTGAAGGACCTGGAACCCTAACTTTTCAGGCAGCTGAGAGAAAAATGATAAAAGATGATGTAAATAACAATTAAAAATAATTTTATATTTTCCCTTAAGCTATCATGGGCATCTTACTGAAGTAATGAATGAAGTTCCTGAGGACATTCACCACAAGCAAAAGGTCGGAAGAAGCAAAAGACATTTGCACAATCCAAAAAAGTCTGTCCTGGAAAGAAGTTTCTATCTATGAAGGTAAGTAGAGAAGTTGCTGAGAAGATCTTGAATAGAGAACTTGCCCTCTGGCTTCTTACTCATTCCTGCTGCACTGAGGCATGAGAGGAGTAGCTGTGAATTTCCATATAATAAATATTCTGTACCTATATAATACTGAGAAATTTGAAGTGCAGCTTTACTCTGAAAATTACTACAGATTGTACTTCCTTATCAATCAGATCTTCATGATGTGCATTTTCAATTAGAACTTCTTTCTTTAGATGAAGAAAAAGGATTAAAGAAACACTGCTTCAAACAATAGTTCCACTGACTCCACTCAGCTGAGAATTAGGGAGCTGGGTTCATTTTCCATTTCATCAGCAGCATTTCTTATGAGTTCTAGGTGGTGACACGTAAGCAGAGACTCTCTTGTCAGCGCAGAGATGGTGAAATCACTGCAGCCTACAAATCTCTCCTGGTGTTGGTAGTGTCAGGATTAGAAAGAACTCATTTGAACTGACAGTCCACAAGACTAGAAATGAAAGGGAATTTTCCCTCTGTAATTATGAGTCAGCCTCAGCTCAACTGTCCTGGAGGTCATGTAGAGGTCCTTAACTAAACAAATGTAGATGGGCATCTAACCATAATTTTAAGTAAGCATTTGCAGTCATATAGATAATCTACCATACAACTTGGCATATTCATTGCTTGGACAAAATGGAGCCTACTTGCATTAAGATCAGATTATCAGTTAAGGGCTTTCTGCAGTATAAAGAAGTTGTTCAAGCTTCATGATAAGTAAAATTTAAAGTTTTAAATTCAGGAAAATGTTTTAAGAGCAAGAGGGATTTATTTTTAAACATATGTTTCAAATATTAGATCATGATAAAACATCATCTGTATGTGACCTTCTGAAGGTCATGATGAAGAAAGGACTTTTAGGTTGTTTTGGTAACAAGCGTATCGCCAACAATGGCAAAACAGGACAGGCTGAACTTATAAACATTACATCAGACCTGTTGCTACAGATAACATGTTTGCTAAACTTCTCAAAATAGCTGATACCACAAGTCATCTCATTGTGATCAGCACTAGGACTATTTCCTGCTAAGACTGGCTAGCAGACTGCTGTATTATTGCTTGCCCAAAATATTGAACTTACGAAGTGAAGCTATCTTTATTTTGTGTAAACAAGCACAAGCATTCTGTCCTGGAAGGACAAAAAGGTTGCTAGTAAATGCAAATAATGGAAAATACCAGTATGCTAATGATAAAGACATCTCAAGTGAATTTATTTTTAAGGAAATCTTATTATTATATTGCTAAGTGCAAAATATATACGTTTCAGTCTTTTCAAACAGCATAATGTTTATATTTTGAATTGATTGAAATTGGACTTTGATATTTAAATAGGTTCTCTTACCACGCTACAGAATGTGTCTTAAATTTTGGAAGTTCAAAGCACACTAGAATTAGTATTCCATGAAATAGGATAGAAATTTGCTCAGGTTTTGCTGTGTGCTGTTAATTGTCTTCTCAGAGATCACTTCATGTTTTGGAAGTTTCCAAAAGCTAGGGAGAACAGTGCAGAGTCCACTTAATTAGGAGGGCAAGGACAAAAAGAAAGTGGAGAAATAAATGCATAAAACTAGGTCAGAGCACTTGCCTGCTTTTCAAGAAGGAAGTAACTCAAATTGGTTAATTCTATTTCTATAAAAACTTTAAAGTATTAAAAATATTCTATAGATATTCAGGCCAATTTTCAGTGGACTGTAAAGCCAGATTGTACTGTTAGGACCCTGCATGGACCAATGCCGAGTCTGTAGGAACTAACATAACTCGGCAAATAAAACAGCAGTCATGTTGCTCTGTGGCTAGATTCTGTCCATACTCCAGACTCCTCTACCTTAACCCAAGTGCCACTTTCAATGTGCCTTTCCCTAGGTTTTGTTTCATAACTTGGTAGCTTTCTTAGCAAAACAAAATGTCATTTGTTGTCTAACAAGCAAAAAACATATTTTACATATTTCAGATGTACAAAGATGCTACTGAACAAAATTACAAGCTAGACATGAAATTTAGCATGACTTCTGCTGAAATTCATGTCATATCTCTAGTGCAGTGCGCAGCAGCTCTCTGTGGTGACAGCAGACTGGTTCTGTTATGCAGCAAAGCAAATGAATATTTTGTGTGAAGGCTCAGTTCAAAATAGTTGATGGCTTGTTGTGTGCAGAAGCTGTTCTGTTAGATGATTAAGCAATACTGTAGTACATAGGTGGAAGCCTGAATTGGAATATTTCTGAAACCATTTGTTTTTAGGATCAGCATTATCAATATTTCTTATGTTACAAGAGAACCTTGTCTAGGCAGAGAGCAGATGACCTTTTCTAGTAGCATATGCTAACTATGTTAAATATTTTAATTAATTTCAAGTAAAGAAATGGGTCATATTATTTATCTGCAATTAAAAATTCTTATGACCTTGAAAAAAAACTAAGTTTGTGTCAAATTTTAATTCCTTAATCTTTGCTTCTTAGCAGTATTTTGTTTGTTTGTCTTAGGGGCTACAAAATTATCCAAAATTTCAGTTAAATATCTTTGAGAGAGAGTTGAGCTGTAAGTGTTGTAACTAATTTATATCACAGAGTAGAACTGCTGCATACTTTCAGAAATGTCAGTGATAATCAGGAAATTTTCAAATTAACTTTAAAGTGTTGTGAGCAAAATCTTGCCTTCCCTAGGCCTTCATGAGTCAATGTTTATTTCTATATCTGTTTATGCTTGTGAAAAATCATGAAAGAAAATTTATTTGCCAAAATTACTTAGAAGGAAATAGGCTAAATTCAAAGGGTTGAACTTGCACTTAAATCCAAATATGCAGTTCTCTTTGACTTTAAATTGGAAGAGAGCAGAATTTAGTCATGACCTGTTGTTATGTATTCTGAGTATGCTGAGCACTTATATTTTTGTCTCCGTTTGTCATGAGAATATGACAAACGCAAATATGTGCTGTATGTATGCAGTCACAGCCATCTAAAGTCTGCCTGCAGTTGCTTCTCTTCATCTTCAATGAAACAAATGGATTAATATAGAAGAAACATTTTTCTTCATGTTCTCTTACTTCCTAGTTGCTAGAAATGGTTCATTTAAGAAAAGTAAGTAGTTTGAATTGCGTGGCCTTGTAACGATTATCTGCAGCATTATGTTGCCAAAATCTTGTTTAGCAAAAGGTGTCAAGTTGCCAAGAAAGTTTTTGGCACAATGGAAACAGGACACTTTTTTCCTCAGGGGTACATTTTCTATATTTAAGGGATTTATGTACTTGCAATGAAATGATACCACAATGGTCTTCTAAACAGCAAATAATTATTTGAATTCCCTTGTCTATGTACAAAGTAGTATTTTCCCCCCAAAAGCCCTTTCCCAATTAAAAGAACAGAAAAATAGCACCATCATTTTTTTTCCCCCTGCAACTAAGAATAATTACTGAGCAGAAATCTAGGGATATTGTCCTGGGTTTATAGCCAAACTCTTTGTGTATTACTCTGAGCCACGTATTAGCACAAAGGACTACACAGCCATAAATCTTTAAAGTTGTTCCATATTGATACTGCATATATATATGAAGATTAAGGCCATACTTATCTGGCTGCTAATATGATTTGAAATCTTGTCTTCCATTTCAGAATTCAAAGAAATAATGCAGTAGTCTTGCAGTAAATCCACTGGGTAGAAAGGCTTCATTATTTCAGTCACAAACAAATCAAATACTTGTGCATTGTCATATTTAAAAAAAAACATCGCTGGCCCTGCAAAAAGGACATTCTTCTCCTAAGGTTCTTCCAGTTGACCATTTGTCCAAAAATGAGTAAAAAGGTTTACAAAGGCAGTTGTATCTTACTTCCAAAGGCACCAGTGTTCAATCTCCATGTTGTTCTCACGGTGCACACATTTTCTTAGTTGCTTACTTACAGATACAAATGCTAGCTTGAATTTGTCCATCCTTACAAGTATCCATTTCCTTTATTTAATGAAACTTTATTTTCAGAAAAAGACACAGTATTTACATTTCAAATCCTGTCATACTACTTAATCCATTTTTTCTGGTGCTAGATTTGCATTTAATTCAGGATTTGAATTATGTTCGACCTCACTATTGCAAGCAATAAAGGTTATTAGGATGGATATACACAGTAGTGTGCATAATGAAAATGGGAGAAACAGGAAGCTAAATTGCAAAGCCAACAGAGGAGGAAACAAAGACTAGCAATTTTGAGTGACTCCATTTTGGAAGGCCAATGTTTTCAAGACCTCGTTTTCAAAAAACGTCACTGAAGTTTCCTGCAGTGCTGAGAAAATCTGTCATCATTTCTTACTAATCAGACTAAGTCTGAAAAACACCCTTTGTACATTTACAGAACAGGTGTCAAACTACTTGACTAACTGAAAAGAAAATGAAAATCTTCCGTTCTCAGAAATGTTGTGACTTTCTTTTCATATTTCCTACACTAAGATAAGACAAACTGTCCTAGAACTTCCGTTCAGTACTTTCAGGAAACACCTCTCACATTAATACAACTCTAATAAATCTTATGAAACTGCCTTCTCAATTGCTTACATGTATGAGAGAGTTTTGCCATTTGGTGTTAAAAATAGCCTTCATAAGGTAGGAAGAGGAAGAAAAAAGGTCTTTAAAAGTTATCTAGAAATCGATTCTTTTGTTTAGTGAAAAATGAGGCCTAAAAAAAGGTTATTAATAAGCTTTTAAAGTATTCTTAAACAAGAGGATGTATTTTAAAGAATGTGGATCAGCATTTCTGTAAATAAAAATAAATGTATTATTTCTAGGTATATGGCTTAAGATTGAAGAGAATTTCCAGCTAGCTGGCTTATGCATCACTAAAATGTAAAAGTAAGTAAAACCAACTTAATTAAACATATATCTTCACGCATTAGAAAACATTTATTAGCTGCAGCACAAAATGTGCATAACTCTTCCTTAAAAATAAATGTTTACTGGTCATTTCTTACTCTGTCCCCCTCAGCGCCACAGTGGCTTTGCTAAATCCCAGAATTACAAGTAGCAATAAAATTATTTTCTTGTTCCCCCCTTCCCATCCTTCCCATGATTATCTAGTAGGTTTAAAGCACTAATTAGACTGAAATATCTTAAGATTACTTTGCATTAGGAATATTTGCCCTTGAAAATTATTCATATTAAATAATTTGACTTAAAAAAACCCTTAAAAATAACCTTCCTGAGTGGTACTCCAAACTCATATCCGCGATTCTTGCTGAAATAACTTTCCCACAGACTCAGCCAGTAAACCGTACTGAAATGCCATATGATCACCTGTGTCATTGCATGATGCTATCCCAAGAAACGGGGCTTTCTCAAAGTGAGCTTAGTGGATCTCTGCTCTGGGATTTATAAAATGCAATAAAAAATGACAAAAAACACAAATGCAAATATATTTTAAAATATAATATTAGCATTGTCAACATGAAAGACTTTATTTACTGCACAGAAAAGAAAATATTCAGAATAGTGTAATTTGTTTCAGGGAATGCACAAAAAAGTTTCAACAACCAACACACAGTGTTTCTTTGCAAAATAGCCCTTTGCATGATGCTGAAGCTGAAATGGGTTTTGCCCACTGGTATCTACATTCTTGTAAATGAAGGTCATTAGCCTCTATTGTGACTGCTCCTTTTGGATTGCCTGTCTTTGTCTTTACACAAGTTAAACGATAAATAAAGGTAGTCTGTTAATATAGATTAGAGGTTAAACTGTTATTTATTGTCATGTTTTATGGAGAGATTTTGTAAAGGTTGTTATTGACCTTCCCTGCCTACAAAATAAGAGTCATGTATTTATCCCAGGCAATCCATTTGCAATGAAAAAGAAATTACAATCTTCCGGAAGAGGTACTGGCATGCATGCAGAAACTGAGGTACAATGATAAATCCTGATGAGGAACCGTTCCTAAGTTCAAGTGTGTCACACACTCACATCATATTATGTCTCTGAGCATATCAGATGAGGAGATAGTTGAGAAACAAAAGATTTCCTCCTGCAGTTTTTTTTAAATGTCATCTGGGATTTGGATATTTGAGCATGAGAGAAACATATAGCACATTTTCATTCCTTTGAGTTTATGTAGTAAGGGGCGCTATAAAAGTAAACAAAAAAAACCCCCATTCTCTTTTATGTGTTTCTTTAAGTAGAAATAGCGGAAGAAAAATCAATGTAACAGCCACCCACTTACTGTACCTTAATCACATTAACAGCATGCGCTTCCATTGGTTTGTGACAGTACTTCTGCAATATACTCTAAATCAGAACGCAACTCAGAAATAGGTCTGCAAGGGTTGCTATGACCTTGGAACCATGAAAGTACTTCCTGACTGCACATAGTATGGAAGCTTCTTGTTAGAATCAAAAGCAACTCCTTATCTGGACATCCTAAATTGTGAGGATGTCAGAAATGCGGACTAAGCCTTCCATAATGCTAAAAATGGAGATGAGAGAAAGAAAGAGAAGACCTTATAAAAATGTGATTTTCTCTTGTATAAAGCAGCCACAGCCTTCTGTTTCCTCACCCCATCTGTCTTTCAGGCCCAGACCCGACCAAATTCTGACCATTTAAAAAGCTTTAAAAGCTACTTCCTTCTGTAGGCCTTCCAGACTGGCTAGTTGTCACTTCACCTGTGACCACACCACAGTATTACAGACAGAAGTAAATGGACCGTGATGCCTCTTTGAAGCAGAAATTATATCCATCCAAGACATGGCCTTCTTTCCTAGCCTGGCTTGTCAAAGTGTGGGAAAAATTGCTCAGAGGAGGCAGTATGCCTTACAGGCAGCTGGATAACTACTGGTAGTATAGCTTTACATCATAGCAAAAGGAGAATAGGCAAGGGAGTGCTCTACAGCCAAGTATGAGATAGTTTAGAAGTGGTGGCAAAGAAACTGTCTAACATTGCTTCTGCATTATGTCTTTGCAAAGGATCACACGACTGCATTGTTCCCTTGTTGTGCAGAACTAAACAATCGGCAGGACACTGGTTCACTGCTCAGGCTAACAGAGGTAAGAGGACAGTTGTTTTACTTACTTCATTTTCCTTGTTTCAAAAGCAAAACACTTAGAAAAATTAAAATATTTTAAATGCTTGAATAAGTAAGGTCATGGTTCATTTCCCAACTGATGTCTGAGCAAGTACCTCTGATGTTTGCTGCATGTGACTGCTGGTGAAGGACTCTGATTAGGTTAACATACTCATTTTTTCTTCGTAGTAAACCACAAATTCTCAAATTCATTAAATAAGATATATAGAGAAGAAAATCCATATCCAATGCTTTCTTACAAAAGGCTTTTTTGCTCTATCTTTACTAAAATTATATGAAAAACAGCCAGGAAACATTCTAAGGAAAGGAAGAAACTGTAGCGTAAAAACAAGACAACCACATTTTCCAGAAACTTCTGAAGTTCTCAGGAGGATGTTTATCTGGAAAAAAATATTGCTGTAAAGGAGAGTAGGCTAGATCTGACTGGACTAGCCACAACCCTGGAGATAAGGTAAGAAAAATGTGAGACAAGACTTCAGCTCCTCAACAGCACTGTAATGGTATGCTCCTGCTAACAACCTTCTTCTACCTAAAAGTTTCTTGAGTCCGATTGTGTTGCCCTCCTTGCAGCACGTATTCTAATTTGGAAAGAATGTCTACTCATTGGAAAGCTTTCAGTAGTCCTGTATTTTTGATACAAATCATACCAAATGAGATACTAGTATTTTGTGTATGAATGGATTGTTATGAAATATGTCTTGCTTTTCATTTTTATAACTGTATTCTTGGACAATCTGTCAATTTAATGACCAAAGGTTTTCTTTTTCCCCTCTTAAGTCTTGGAAAAGACCAAAATCTCCAATGGAATTCTTTTCGTGATAGCACACTGGTTCAGATATATGCTTACTCTTGTTTGGAGACTCTTCAAATCAGGATCTGCTTAATGTCTCCTTATTTTGTTTTTGTTTCACAGACAAAAGATTTGGTACTTCCTTGCTTATCACATTAAATTGAATCCTGTCTCCAAACACCTTCCAATGTCCCCTAAACATTTCTTGAGAGTTCATCCTTTATATAGTTCATCCTTTATAGATTTCTCACTGAAGTATCCGAGCACTTGTGAATAAGTAAATTCCATTTGATTTTTCAAAAGTATATTTTAATTTAGTCAGACTCCAAATACTATACCTGACAAGATGTTGACTGAGGAATAAAATAAACAGAAATGCTTTAGTAAGAGTGATTGCCTTCATGTAAATGTGACAAAAAGTTCAACAATTTTGTGGGGTGTATCTGGCTCTAAGTTGCCTGTTAAATGCATGAGTTGTACAGTAAGATTGGTTTTTTTACTGTTAAATAGGTGGTGAGGGACGTTTAGTGAAACAGTGCTCCCTGCTGGGAGTTTTGTGTTATTGCTCCTGATTATATTGGGTTTGAAAGCTCATCAGGAGATCAGTTTCTCGTTCTAGTGAGTTCATTCCTAGAGGGAATATTAAACACGTTATTGCTAACCAGACGAACCACCTTGCTTATGTCACTGAATTATATTAGTGCTGCCTACAGAAAGAGGTGGGTGGCATTAGGGATGAAAGGAAATAATGTTTTCAGGGACATTTTGATCTTCCCTCTTCACAAGCGTATGTGTTAGATCTGTCAAAGTGTACATCTGTAAAACTGATTCACAAATGGCAGCATGGGCTTCTTCCCTGACAGTGCCACAGGAATCCAGACTGCTTGTCTGGATTGTTAACAATTATTAATTTTCATACATCATATGTCCTGGCACATGTACTCCTGAGTAATGTGCATCATATTTTATGTACACTCACATACACAATGAAAACTGTGTATTTTTCAAACCTAGGAAGATAATTTGAAATGCAACCTTGACTCACTTGTTCTGCTGTCCATGTTATATCCATATCATAGGTAAATATGGATTTTTTTTCCTCAAATAATTTTTTTTTATTCAGTTATTTTTAATATAGGTCAGCCTTTCTTTGACCTCAAATACAGAGTCACGTTTTACTGGCAGGTTACTGCTACTACTGTACTTATTCAGGTTGATTCCTTCTGAGAACAATCGAATGGGTTCTTACTGGGCGTACTAACCAGGTTACTGTTCACATCATCAGTGGTTTGCACTGTCCAAAATTTTTAGCCATTTGACATGTTTACTGAGCTTTATTTAAAGTGACCTTATGTCACTTGCCTGACTACTGTGTCCTGTAGTCACTGTGTTAATTGTAGCCAACCTGCTAGGCTAGCAAGCTCTGCAGAGCGATGACGTATGAATGCATCGGTGACACATACTCACAATCAAGCTTTGCCTTAGACTGAAGTACATAGGTAGGTGGAAGTTTGAATTTCTTTTGCATCAGCTGTAATATTTTATTTGCTCATTTTCAGGTTGCCTATTTGCAGCCAAGTAAAAGCAAATTTAGGGAGCTTTTTAAACCAAGATTTGAACTTATATATTCCAAGAGTTCTAGAGCTGCACTGCACAGAATGTTAAAGATGCTTCATTGCTGCCAGTTCTGCTTCCCAGCAGTAAGGAAAGAGGGATTTAATCAGATGAGAGTGCCTGGAGAAAGTGGTAAATCATACAAGACTTTACAACAGTGGGCAATGCCAGTCTAATTAGGCACAGTAGACTCTATGTCCAAAGTACTTCAAAGACCTAACAGACATAGCAGTTGTCAACAACTCCTTGCTAATGTGATCAAAATGTTAATGAACAATGGCATGAAGGTTGCTTCTTGCAGCTTTTTCCAAAAAGTGACCAAGGCCATGCTACCATGCTACTTAGAGAGCAGTGTTCACCTGCTGATAAACCTTTGTGCCAGAGAAACTTTTAAGCAGGAAGCAGTAGAACAACCTTACATGAAACATCTTGCTGAAGTAAATTGAGCTCCTTATTTTGGAATGACTGTGTACTTGTATTTGTGAAAGTTTTTATGGCACTTTTAGTCTTTTTTTTTTCCTCTGGTGTAGTTATCAAACCCAAATGTATAATGGTTAGAAGACTGAGTTCTTGAGAGTAAAACCAACAAGTAGTTAATAAAGCATCGACTATCAGAGAACTGATGAATCTGTGTTTCACCAAACGTTGATTTGCAGGAGGGGCTAGGATTTGTTATAAGTACAGAATGCATATTGCTCTGATAAGATACGATGATTGAAATAATATCCCACATCAGTGTTGGATTTTACACTTCTAAATTCCTCTCTTTA